>RJWK010022997.1:0-29451 GCA_004363435.1 Platanista minor | reverse complement strand
AAAAAAAAAAAAGAGTGGCAGTGGGGGGAAGGAGGGGAGAAGAGATGACACGTAAGACGGGAGGCAGTGGTGGGTACAGAAGGCGTCTTCTCTGAGGAAGGGCAAACGAGAAGTCAGCCCTGGTGAGACCTCAGAGAGAGGAGTTTAGGTAGAGGGCACATACGAAAGCCAGAAGTACAGGAACAAGCTTAATATGTTTGGGGAACAGAATGGTCACTGTGTTTGAAAGCTCATAAATAGGAAGGAGACAGGTACAAAATGAGATCAAAGAGGTGAGCAGGGGTTGGATCATGTAAACCTTTCAACAATGAGATGGGGCTTGAATTTTATTCTAAATACACAGATAAACCCTGCAGGATTTTAAAGCAAAGGAATTACCATGGTCTCATTTATATTCTGAAAGGATCACCTTTAGTTACTCTCTCGATAATTCATTATGAAGGAGTTAAGAGTAGAAGCAGGAAGACCAGCTAGAAGGCTAGTTTGGAAGCCCAAGTGAGAGAAAAACATGGCTTAGAGTAGGTTGGTAGCAGTGAAGACTAAGGGACATGGATTCGAAATGTATTTCAGAGAGAGCTGACAGGACATGCAGGCAGACACACTATGAAGGAAGTCGGACACATTAGTAAGGAAAGAGGTAAGGGTGACATAATATACTTGGTGTTAACTTAGAGATGGTAGTTAAAGCCAAGTGGATAAGTCAGAGCACACAGGTCTGAGTCTGAAAGACTCCAGATATAGAAAACTGATACAACTCAACCTCTGTTGGTTCTTTAAAGAAGTGGAGGGGGGGAAAATGCAACCGTGTTTTCAGTAAGCCAGTATGTGAAGCCTATCTTTTAATGATCTTTCTCCAAACAATAGGTAAAGAGAGAAAAAAAGTTACAGTATATTTTTCTTAATTTTTATTCGTTTCTGTGACAGAAGCTCCCCAACCCTCCACCCCCATGTGCTGACTTCCATCTGGTATTTAATGAATTTAAGTGAATCAAACGAACCCATTCAGATTTTCTCCTTTCAAAATCATCTTTTTAAAAAGTAGAATTCGCTAAGTTTAATAATAAAATTAACTGAAAACAAATAATGAAGTTATAAAATACTATTTGATTCAAATTATCATCTGAATACCAGTTTTTCTAATTAGTAATCACATCTACAACTCTGATTAATATCACAATCTTAACAATAAATGAATCAATCATACAATTTATTTTACATTAAATTCAGAGATTTCCACTTAAAATAATTGTCTCCTTTCATAATGCTAATAAAGGTGATGGACATGTGTTAGTCATTGCTTTTCTATGAATCAGGCTGGGTCATCCACTCAAAACACCAGACTCCAACAGATCTACCACTTTCTCACTGAATGACTCTGACAAAGTCATTTACTAACTTTAAACATATATCAGGACTGGAAACTACCCAAACTCCCATCAATAGCAGAAGAGATAAATAAACTGGGGTATATTCACACAATGGAAAACTATACAGCAACCAGAATAAGTGAACTACAACTACACACAACAACCTGAATAACTAGCACAACCAATGCTGAACAAGACAGAAATAAAAAAATACATATGTAGGATTCTATTTATATGAAATGTAAAAACAAATTAAACTAAACTTAGAATAGTGCTCAGGCTTGGGAGGGGAGAGGCAGTGACTTGTAAATAGAATGAGGGAAGTTTTCGGGGTGCTGGTAATATTCTACTTCTTGATATGAGTGCAGATTATATAAATGTGCTCAATTTGGAAAAACTCATTGAGCTTTATACATTGTACTGTATATTATACTTCAATAAAAAGTTATACACATGAAATATGAAAGAAATATAGCAAAATGTAAACATTCTGGACCTCATTAGGTTAAACGAGTTGTAAAAGCATGAGTATTTATCTTATTCACCATGATAAACAGAATAATGGTTTCCTAAATATGCCTGTATCCTAATCTCCAGAACCTGTGAATATGTCACGCTACACAGAATTAAGGTGCTAATCAAATAACCTTAAAATAGGGAGATTATCTTGGATTATGAAGTGAGCCCAATGTAATTACAAGAGTCATTAATTTATTGTTTAATAATAATTTTATTTTTTTCATTTGTTTTATATTAAAATAAATAATTTTAAATAATTTATTTAAATAAATTTATTTAATCGTGCAAGAAGGAGGCAGACGAGTCAATGTCAGAGCTGCAGAATGTCAGAAAGACCCAACTAGCCACTGCTGGCTTTGACAACAGAAGGGAGCCACAAGCCAAGGAATGTGGGCAGCCTTTAGAAGCTGGAAAATGCAAAGAAATAGATTTGCCCCTAGAGTGTCCAAGAAGGAATGCAACCCTGCCAACATCTTGATTTTAGCCTGGTGAGGCCCATTTCAGACTTCGGATTTCCAGAACTGAAAAGATAATGAATTTGTAAAGGAAGCTGCTAATGATCTACTCTGCTCCAGCTCCATGCTAGTCAGAGAATGCTCAGAGTGTTTGGTTTAATTCTGGATGCCACACTTAAAAAGGATATTATGCAAACTGGAACACACTCAAAAGAAAATGACCAAAAGAACGTAAAGCCACCCAACATGACAACAATTGAAGGAAGTGCAGATATTTAACCAAGAGACAAGACAACTTAGGGAAGAGACATAAACAATCATACACAAGCCACACTCAAGTATACCATGTCATGAAACCTATTTTGCTCAGCATGGTATTTTACAATCATTGTTGCAACAGTACGTGCTGTCCTCAATTGTGGCAAATATCAATTTTACACACTGATCAAAATGTGGCAACACACTGGTCAAAACTTCGTGGTATACCAGAGAACACAGGCACACTGGCCAAGCACCACTGATGTAGACACTACAGGAAAATAGATTTCAATAGGTTTCAGTATAAAGACTTTCTAACTGGGTTGTTTAAATAAAAAATGGGCTTACAAGAAGGGTAATATATTTGCTGTACCTGAAGGTGTGACGAGGGAAACTCAAGAGTATTGAAAAGGGAAAGGGACAGGATGACCTTTAATGGTGTCTTTGATCCTGAGATTCTAATGATTCCACATTTCGATTCTCAGATAAGTTGTGCCTATTTTAAAATATCCCATATGGACTGATTACTCAGAAGCAAATAGAATACTGAAAGGCAAAGCACATCAAATTATAAATGGAAGATGTACTGAGACAGGGTAAAGAGAAGTATCTTTTTTTTTTTTTGCGGTACGTGGGCCTCTCACTGTTGTGGCCTCTCCCGCTGCTGAGCACAGGCTCCGGACGCGCAGGGTCAGCGGCCATGGCTCACGGGCCCAGCCGCTCCGTGGCATGTGGGATCTTCCCGGACCGGGGCACGAACCCGTGTCCCCTACATCAGCAGGCAGACTCTCAACCACTGCGCCACCAGGGAAGCCCAAGAGAAGTATCTTGAAGACACTGTTCTTGAAACTTGAAATGTATATTGCTAGTAAAGCCACAAATACATGAATTTTTTTTTAATTAAAAAAAAAATTTTTTTTTAATTTATTTTTAGCTGTGTTGGGTCTTTGTTGCTGCACGTGGGCTTTCTCTAGTGGCAGCGAGCGGGGGCTACTCTTCAGTCCGGTGCATGGGCTTCTCATTGCGATGGCTTCTTTTGTTGCACTCAGCATGGGCTCTAGGCCCGTGGACTTCAGTAGTTGTGGCACCTGGGCTCAGTAGCTGTGGCTCATGGGCTCTAGAGCAGACTCAGTAGTTGTGGCCCACAGGCTTAGTTGGGCCGCAGCATGTGGGATCTTCCTGGACCAGAGATCGAGCCTGTATCCCGTGCATTGGCAGGCGGATTCTTAACCACTGTGCCACCAGGGGAGTCCTTTCATTAATTTTTTAATTGAAGTACAGTTGATTTACAATGTTGTGTTAGTTTCAGGTGTACAGCAAAGTGGTTCAGTTATATATATTTCTTTTTCAGATTCTTCTCCATTATAGGTTATAAGATATTGAATACAGTATAGTCCCCTGTGCTGTACATTAGGTCCTTGTTGTTTATCTATTTCATAGATAGTAGTATGTATATGTCAACCCCAAACTCCTAATTTATCCCTATAAATTCTTAAATCTAGTCTGCCAAACCAAACTTTTCTGCTTTCCTTTTGTTACCAGGATTACTTTTTGAAAGCAGAGCTTACATGAATACCTAATTATAAAAGCAGCAATATAACAGAGGTGAATAAACACAAATTTACTCTCCCTGGAAAGGAGACATGAGACTGATCTGATAGCCTTCACAAGCAGCATCCTGTCAGACTGAAGTATAAGCCTGTGAGTTAGAATGAGAAAAATCAGTATCGTTTGAATAGAAAAAGTTATAAAAAGAAGAAAACATTCACTGGGTATGGTGCCATTACACTGTTTACCCTCAAAAGCTGAAGTCTCAATTCAATTCTCTCATGAATAAAGGGCTGTATTTACCCACTGTTACCCCATGTTCATCTTGAACAATGTACTCACAGAACATAAACTTTTAAACTTCTTATTCTGCAACATTTACCTTCTGTGCCCGGGGTCATCACTGGTAAGAGTTCTTAGAAATATTCTTTCTCTGGAGATATTTTCAGCTACCCTGGAAGAACTACCATCTTAAAACCAATGGATGGATCCCACATACCGCGGACCAACTAAGCCCGTGTGCCACAACTACTGAGCCTGCGCTCTAGAGCCCGCCAGCCACAACTACTGACGCCCACGTGCCTAGAGCCCATGCTCCACAATGAGTAGCCCCCGCTCACCGCAACTAGAGGAAGCCCATGCACAGCAGCGAGGACCCAAGGCAGCCAAAAATAAATAAATAAATTAAAAAAAAAAGACTCAATGGATGGTTCCATCCCTCTATCCCATTTAATCATTATACACTGAATCCCCTCTGCATCAGTTAAGCATACAATACAGTGCAGTACATAAAACCACAATAAGCAATACAGCAAAAAGGATTAAAGCCATGAAAAATGTATTAATTTATTCTACGCAATGCACTTGTAATTCTTCCACTTTCAGTCAAGATCACAGTACAGTTTAATAGTCTGGTTCAGGGACCAATTAATCCTTTTATATTTAAATCAATCACTGACTCCTCTCTGAATAATTTAGCTTCTACATGCTGCCTCCCATTTGATGTCTTTGGGGAAAAAGCACAGTTAACACTTATGTGTCACGTTAATCATGTTTAGTAATAGAAAAAGAAATGCATTATCAGAGAAATCTCTTACAAAAAGTAAAACATACTCTAAACATGTTATCATAATCAGTATGTGTTGTCAACTTCTTAAGTAAAACAGGGAAGTTAAACCTGGAGCTAAGACTGTACCCTTCATCTGCCTTTTTGCAGTATGCGAAATGCATGTATCTATTTATTTTTATTTTTTTGTATCTATGTATTTTGATTATGTATAAAATATATATCCAGGAATAAAGCCACTCTATACAACCCCTCCCCCACACTGCTGTCAGACTCCTCTCCCCCATCCCAACCAAAAGCAGAATGACTTGATGATGCTCAAACAATGGGAAACGGGAAAAGTAACAGAAAAGCATGTATTTTATTCAAACTGGCCTGTGTTTGGCACCTTGCCACAAAGCTGTGTCCTTTTCCTTGAATAACTCTGAAGCCTAATTAATAGCATTAATTCAATGCAATAGTCATGTGTTGTCTAAAGATCCTTACCCACTGCATGTAAAGCAGTTGTTCATGTTTAAGAATATTTTCCCTAAATAAATGTGTCAAGAAAGCATTAAGAGTTCGTGTGATTTAGAATGCTACTTCTTACTCTGACCAACAGCATGAGAAGGAGTTGCCCCTTTTTGTTCCTGGATCTTATTCACCACAAGAATAAGTCAATTTTGCATTCTAGTGGCCACACCATGGATTACAAATGCGGGGTTTAGTTTCAGAAATTTCAAAGCAAATGTAAGCACTTTTCAAACAGTCCGTAAGTGAGTATTTTCAAAATTTTTTAACTGATTAACTTTAGATGTAAATCCAGCACTGAAAAAAGTGGTGCCTGTATCGTGGCATAACCCAAATGCACTGCTGACTCAGGAGCTCTGCCAGTTCAAACAGTTCCAAAGGGAGGGAAGCACACAGCGAATGTTAGCTCTGTGTTCACTTCACACCAACACAGAGAAATCAAATGGCAACAGTTTAAGATCAGGTCTATAATACTAGTAGGAAGAATAATTTAAAAAGAGGCCATGATATAGGTGGTAATCTGAACTCATAAGAGCACACAGCATCTAAAGAAAGAAATTCAAAAGCCTGACTACATTAATTGTCACATGAAGAAATATTTCTCTGGTGTGTGAACTGTGACAGCCTCTGAGAATCTGTTTGACAACTATGACCTACAAAAAATCATCAGGTGGAGGGCTTCCCTGGTGGTGCAGTGGTTGAGAGTCCGCCTGCCGATGCAGGGGACACGGGTTCGTGCCCCGGTCTGGCAAGATCCCATATGCCGTGGAGCTGCTGGGCCCGTGAGCCATGGCCGCTGAGCCTGCGCATCCGGAGCCTGTGTTCAGCAACGGGAGAGGCCACAACAGTGAGAGGCCCGCGTACCACAAAAAAAAAAAAAAAAAAAAAAATCATCAGGTGGAAAAATAGTGAGTGTCATTTCTCTCTAATCCCTAGAATAGTCATAACAAAGAAACATTTAGAAAGAACACAAGCCTTTTGTCTTTTTTTCTTCTCAGAATAGAACACTACTAATGGAGATTAAACAAGTGAACCAAAGCTTATCATCAAAAATCATCTTGTCCCTAGAATATTAAGTCATACCAGCTAACAAGCTACCATCAGCAGGATGTGTCTGCCTTGTGTTGAGTTCATGGTAGTTGGGATTCATTCACACTCCTCAGTCTAGTTTCCCCTTGCTAAGCGAGAATTAAAAGTGCCACAAATAGACAAGGAGATGGTAAGAGACCATACAGATCACTAAAAAAAACAAATCCCAGGAGTTAAATGCAAGGGGGAAAAAAGTCTCCTGTATGTGTCTGGGTAAAATGCACTCTTACTGTATTCCAGCGACTGTACCTCTCAGATGGTGAATCCCAAGGGGTAAAATGCTACATGCTTTCTGGATTCAGTTTAGGATAGTGTTCAAAAGAAGATCATAAAATGCTAGACAGTCTTTTTGAACACTGGTGTATCTTTCCTTTCTCTTCTCGATCTCTAATCTAGCTATCCTAAATCTGGGCCCAGATGGCACTGACGTCCCCCCTGGCTGAGACAGCAGATGAAAACCTTACCACGTCCCCAGAGTGCTCCTCTCTCAGGGTCAGCCCCCATCTGAGCTGCTCTGCACAATTCCTTCCCATCATCCTGGCAGCAGACGCTGCACAGCTTCTAGATGGGGATCTCAGGTACCTCTTCTCTTCTTTAAAAAAATTATTATACTAATTATTATTATTATTATTTAATATTTATTTATTTTTGGCTGCACTGTGTCTTCGTTGCTGCACGCGGACTTTCTCTAGTTGCGGCGAGCGAGCTTCTCATTGCGGCAGCTTCTCTTGTGGAGCACAGGCTCTAGGTGCGCAGGCTTCAGTAGTTGTTAGCACATGGGCTCAGCAGTTGTGGCTCATGGGCTCAGTAGTTGTGGTGTACGGGCCAGTTGCTCCGCGGCATGTGGGATCTTCCAGGACCAGGGCTCAAACCCATGTCCCCGGCACTGACAGGTGGATTCTTAACCACTGCGCCACCAGGGAAGTCCCTCAGGTACTTCTTAAGAGCCCCCGACATGGTAGGTTCTCTCTTCTTTTACTAGGCTCTGTGTACTTGCGACTAACTTATATCTATGGACAGTCAGTATTGAAAACTATAGTGTGAGAGGCACAGCATATTTGGTGCTCTTCTATAAATCTTACATTGAACATAATTTGATCAACATCAAGACACCAGACTGTCAAATAAATAACCCAGTAAGCATTATGATTACCAAAGACGATCCAATTTAGAGTTACTATTATATTAGCAGTCATCTTCAGACAAGTTACAAGTAAAAAGGGAAAAGAAGGATATTAATGCAACAAAAATGATTAATTCACAAAGTTTTTAAACAGCCTTTCAAAATCATCAATAACAAGACATAGTAGGTAATAAATAAAAATTAGGTGAATAAATGGTGATATTTGTAAGTCAACATATAAAAGTTACTCTGGAAGAGATGAATGCTTAAAAAAGGAAAAACAGGTTTATAAAAACATCTTAGTTGTAAAGCTAATATTAAAATTCAATCATTATTCTCTACATATTCTTTAATATACAATGTCTAAATCAAAATATGATAGGCTGGCTTATAGTTACTCACACAAGGGAAAGAATTCTTGATTCTTCTCTTATTTTAAAAAGTTGAATCTGTTAATTTTAAATAGTCATTGTTTTATTTTTTAAAAAAAAATTGAACACAAACACATTGAGTATCTATTTGAAAGGCACTGGAATGCCCCTCCAACTGACTCATTTTAAAAAAAAAAAAATCACAAAAGAAATAGTTAATACTGTGATGTAAAATCCAGAGCCAAATGGAGGTATCTACCTCCCAAAATAATAGCTGGAATGGCCATTTAAAAGAAATTTTGTATATGTAATGCATTTATTTTATATTCCGTTATCTTCTTTGTTAAATGGGATTAATTCAACATTCAAATGTAACTCCAACAGTACTTTATATATATTAGAATATTTTAACAATTAATATATATGTAGTAACACGTGAAAATATAATTAAATATACCTGTTCAATTCATAAGGAAATTTTTTGTCTTTTAGGAATCTATACTACTTTTTTTTTATTTTTACAACTTTATTGAAGTATAATTGATCTACAGTGTTGTGTTAACTTCTGCTCTACAGCAAAGTGACTCAATTATAAATATATTCTTTTTCATATTCTTTTCTATTATAGTTTATCATAGATATTGAATATAGTTTCCTGTGCTATACAGTAGGACCTTGTTATTTATCCATCCTATATATACTAGTTTGCATCTGCTAATCCCAAGCTCCCAAACCTTCCCTCCCCACCCTACCCTACCCTCCTCGTCCCATGGCAACCACAAGTCTGTTCTCTATGTCTGTGAGTCTGTTTCTGTTTCATAGATATGTTCCTTTGTGTTATATTTTAGATTCCTCATATAAGTAATATCTCATATGGTATTTGTCTTTCTCTTTCATAAGAAAAATTTTAATAGCAGGGAAAATCAACATAGTATTTCTTTTTCATTTCCACCTGCGTACAGTGAATTAAATTTTCTTTTTAAAAAGAAAAAAGAGGGCTTCCCTGGTGGCGCAGTGGTAGCGAGTCCGCCTGCCAATGCAGGGGACGCAGTTTCGTGCCCTGCTCCGGGAAGATCCCACATGCCGCGGAGCGGCTGGGCCTGCGCGTCCGGAGCGGGTGCTCCGCAACTGGAGAGGCCCGCGTACCACAAAAAAAAAAAAAAAAAAAGAAAAAAAAGAAAAAAGAAAATGCTTTCCTTTCCTCAGCACACAAGTAGGACATCCACCCTTATTGACAAGGACATAAAAAAAATAAAGACAAAAATATCGAGCTAGCTGTTTTACAGGTTTATAGAAAAATGTTGATAGTGGGAAAAAACTACTGCTTTCATTTTATCTGATAAGTGGGTTCCCTTTATCCAACAGATCTGCCTAGGTTAACTACATGATACAAGTGACATGATCTTGATAGTCAATATAACTTAAGGTAAAATAATGTCAGTGATTAAAAACACAGAATTAAAGAAACTAGATTAAGATAATGGGGAAACAGAAGCTGACAGTAACACTATCCAGAGACAGCTCAAGGATATTCTCCAGGGTCTCCTATTGAGACCTAGGGATCTTTACTAGTAGCTCTGTCCCACTCCACCCTCTAGCAAAGTCCTCATGACCAAACCCCAGTCCTCAGTACTGGAACTCTTCCCCTTGCCCTTCTATCTGAATAACCTGTACAATGTATGTGAGACACTAAAAGGTTACAGGTAGGGTTCCAGGCTTCCCTCTTGCTTTCTCTTTCAATAGTATGGAAAGGCTAGATGGTGTTAAGAAAAAGGGAAGTTTAACTACAACATTTATGAAATGTGTTTTTACTCAGGTTAGTTTTTATTTGGTTTTATGAAAAACCTACAGTAACAGCTGTGCTTACAAAGATATGTTACTTTTAATTGTTCCACTTAAAAAACCATTTACTACTATCTGAAAAATCTGGGGACAAAAATTTGGAAGAGAATAAATAAATCCCTGACTATCACTAGTCACAAAGGGGAACAGGCACTGATACCTACTCAGGGAACCAAGAGTAGAAATAGTCGTGGGGGCAGCTCCTCAGAAACCACTGGGCTGAATGAGGGGCGGGAACCCAACCCACCCTGCCAATTCCTTCCCAGCACTTGAAACTGGGATAAGAAAGAGTGAGTTCTCGTCTCTCCAGTAGATCGCACCTATTAGAACCTGTAACCCTGATATTTGTATGTGATCATTTCAGGAAAGGGGCATGGGGTGGGGTGTGTGATGAGATATAGGGAAAGGAGTAGGGAGTTAAAGCATTAAAAGGCTAGTGCAGTACCCGAGTGCAGTGATGAAAATTTAAGATTAGAACATGACAGTGAAAATGAAAAGGAAATACATTTTATAGGTAGACAAACCAAGAAGTATAACCTTGTGATACCATAATGGGTACATTTTTCAACTGGTAATGTTTAAGACATAAACTAATTTATAAATCAGAATGAAGCTTCGTCTTTTTAAATATCCAGAAAAATTATTTTTCTGCTGAAAAATGAGCTAAGTTATCCACATCTTACTCACAGTCTTTTCTTATGCCTTTTAACTGGGAGGTGGGGCAGTGCATCAAGTTACAGACAGCCATTACTATTATTGATTTCTATTTTTTAAATCACTGTGTTTTAAAATTTTTTTGTGTGTGTGGTACATGGGCCTCTCTGCCGTGGCCTCTCCCATTGCGGAGCACAGGCTCCGGACGCGCAGGCTCAGCGGCCATGGCTCACGGATCCAGCCGCTCCGCGGCATGTTGGATCTTCCCGGACCGGGGCACGAACCCGTGTCCCCTGCATCGGCAGGCGGACTCTCAACCACTGCGCCACCAGGGAAGCCCTAAAATAATTTTTTAAAGGAGGAGACAATGATACTTACATTGTCTCTACTTAACCTTGTTCCCAAGGAAACAGCTTAAGTCTCAAAATCAGACCCTGCATAATTGTTGACTACAAAGAAGTATGCTATAATGAGACAATGCACTTTAGCAGAATGAAAATGACCAGCTTGGTTTTTGCCTTAATATCAAATAAAAGTCTCTGATTTTCATATAGAGACCAATACTTTCTACTAAACACATGCTGACAGGAATAAGTTACATTACTTAACATGTTCTCAAGTGCGGAATGCTACTATTTTCAGTGGCATTCTATTCTAGATTAAAACAAAGATGTAACTGAAACCGTCTTTATTTTTAGATACTAGGGACCGCCTCTTGGAAGAAACTCAGCTTTGAAGTCATTCTGTTAAAAGTGGAGATAACTGCTCATAAACCATCATAGATGAACATGTTTCCCATGACCAAACAGCTTGAGATTAAAATGATTTAAATTTTTTTAATTTTACACATTTTATATTAGTAAAAGAACCCAAAAACAATTAAGCATAAATCTTCTTGAATATACTACATAATTCTAATAATATAACTGTGAATCTCCTACCTTTTATAACCAGCCCTTTTCTAGAGAAAGCATTTAACATTTTGGCATAGCGAAAGAAAGAGTGATACATGAATCATTTGCAGACTTAGGAAAAAGTAAATGAAATACAGAGAATTCTCTTCCATAATTACAGTCAAAACCTCTATACTTCTAAATAAATGTTTTCTTGTTGAAGATTTAGAAATATTTAAACCAGGCAGTTCTAACATAACTGGTATTGAGTCTAAAAATGTAACATTGCATGGACATTTTATTTTGCCCAAAATATACAAATGGTAAAGGAAGCCTGGTTAACTCAAAACTTAGCCTCATTTACCACTATACTTCAACAAACTAATATAAACATTAAGAAAACACCTGGGAGACAGAACCTTACAGAAAGTGCACCCATCCAGGGCCCTTCCACATGGGGAGAAATGGTTCTGGGAGGATAATAATGATATGATTTCAGATGTGACAACCGAGATTCATGACGATGGTCCCACATCCTCCGGGAACTATTGAATATATTCCAAATATTCTGATTACAAAGACAGAGAATTAGGGAACATATTTGAGAGATTTACATTAAAAAAAGGAAAATGAAAAAGGAATTTTGAGAGAGAGAGAGAGAAAAGAGAGGGAAAGAGAGATAGAGAGGGAAAGAAAGAGAAAGAAAAAGGGAAAGGAAGAAAGAACAGAAAAAAGAAAGAAAAAAGGAAATCCCTGGAGAATAAAATTCTAGGACAGGATTTTTCAAACAGTTGGGGTCATGAAACCAGTTTGGTGAATTTCAACCAATATCTTTTAACTAAACAGAACAGAATGGAATAGAATAGAAAACATAACAGAATTTCAGACTTGTTTTCAAGAAAGCGAGAGAGAGACACAGACACATGTACGCTAGTTGCAATGTAAGATTCATTTCTTTGAATGCAGTTAAGAATAATTTAAAAGTTCTTTGAAATATCAAATATCATGGTAAACCTCAACTTAATATTCCAATAACATGAAGATTTTTCATTATATTGGCCTTTGAAAATGCTGTTAAAGCCCCAAACCATAATTCACAACTAGATTCTTCTAGGTATAACTCCATGAAAGTTAAAATTTTGACTCTGAGAGTTCAATTAACTCCTTCATGATACAAGACATAGCACTGCTTTTCTAGTACTGGTACCCTAGCAGGCCAGGACAGTATATGCACTCAGAAAATAATCGAGAAGATGCACAAAGTCTGAAAATAGAAATAACAATTTCACTAAAATTTATTAGACCAGTCTGTGCGTGCTATAAAATTTCTCCGTGCGGGACTTCCCTGGTAGCACGGTGGTTAAGAATCTGCCTGCCAATGCAGGGGACATGGGTTCGAGCCCTGGCCCAGGAAGATCCCACATGCCGCAGAGCAACTAAGCCCGTGCACCACAACTACTGAGCCTGCACTCTAGAGCCCGCAAGCCGCAACCACTGAAGCCCACGCGCCAAGAGCCCATGCTCCACAACAAGAGAAGCCACCACAATGAGAAGCCCAAGTGCAGCAACGAAGACCCAATGCAGCCAAAAGTAAATAAATAAATTTAAAAAAAACAAAAAAAAATTTCTCTGTGTACACATGGAAATAGGGACCATCAATACTAAAACTCTCTATAAACTAAATGTATCTACTGAATGGGAAATTAAGAGCCAACATCACTGAGACATTCTAATAACCAGTAGCAGGAAGCCAAGCCTGGTTCATACAAAAGCAGTAAATTTAAAGACTCCTCCCTCTGAATTAAAAGCACATCGTACACAGAAGATGGAATTCTTTTTTTCATTAAATCGTTATGCAAGCTCCATTTATAGATATCCAAATTCAATTGTTTTAAGTTTATAGTTCAAGAAATGTACATTCTTCAAACTTAATAAAAATGCTCATTTTTCAAATATTTAACAATATACTGTACAAAACTGTATTCATAAAACGAACACATAAAAATACCTAAATTAGGAAGCCAATGTTTTATAAAGTCTAATCCTAAAAAAATGGGTTATTTGTAGATTCTTCTATATCATAAGCAATTCCCACAGAATGAAAATATGAAAGAATATTATATAACACCAAGAAACAGAAGATATATTTTGCTAAGACAAAACAGTAGAATCCAATTAGTCAGTATTTCATTTAAATAATTTTTTAAACTAGAAATACAGTTTTACTCTCCCTATAAGGGGAGTAAATTGTCTGTATAATCTCTATGGTTTCAAAATCATAAATGAAAAATTAATTCTAATTAACCTAGATATTAACTCTGTCATTAGGAGTAAAAGTTGGCTAATAGGGTCATATGCAAAGAGTAACGACAAATGGCAACAAATTTTATCAAGAGATAGTCCCTAAGGAGGCACGCTAATTGATAAGAAGACAAGAAATAAGGTGAACCACAGCCATACTTCTAGCATTTAAAGAGATGTCTATGCTAAGAAACCACATGCCAAAAAGCCACAATCAAATAATAGCTTGCCACTCAATTTAACAGCAGCAGCCAACCAGTTTTCTGTTATTGAAGTCTAAAGTATATTACGTGCTTAACTAACTTTCAAAAACACATTTCATTTGGCTGAGAAGCAGAAAGACAGTTTCTTGGGGTAAATGTCTTTCACAGCGCAAAGGAGTCATTGGGGGCAAGGATTAGAATTCAAAGCCATGAGTGACTTGTCTTTTGTGAGCTCAAAGAGATGACCTGATACACAGGACAGAGACACAAAAAGGTCAGACTGAAAGGATGATGAAAGTCTTTAGGAAATACAAAGGCTGAGAGAGAGGGAGTGTTGTTAGGTCCAAAATTACTGGAAGTGGGTCTTACCGGGCCAAAAACTCAATTTTGGATGCCTAAATGCATCTGTTTCATTCTGCAAGAGACAGAACCATAGGAAAACTGCTCCAAGATTTTACTGAGTTTTGCTGTAGAAATTAATTATTTATCATCCATTGAGAAAAATGTTTTGGTGTCATTCTAAAATGGTGTTAAATCAATTGTGATCTTTGTGGGGGAAAAAGCTGGAAAGCATCATTCACTCTTAAAGACAGCCAGTTAAGAACAAAAATCACTAGTTATGTGTTGGACTCTGGTTTGCATTACACGGTTTTGACAAATTAACCATTCTAAACTTGTTTTGCTTTATCTAATGTTACCACCTGGTTATATGTCTCAAAGACATACTCAGAGACTGGGAAGAGGGAGCAGTGGAACGTGGTTTGCGGTGCATAGGAGAAACTAAACAAGTATGAAAAATTAGTAAGAAAGAATTTACAAGAATAATCGATATGGGAATAATTGAGAGTGTAATGTCTCTTGATTAAATGAGGAAGTCAAATACAGTTCAACAAAGCGATGGGCAATGTAATGAGTAATATAAGGTAAACCTCATCAGTAATGTCTTACAAAAGCACTGAAAAAGCCTAAGACATTTTGCAAGAAATAAAATATATAATCCATTATTCTACTTATTATGCAAATATCTATCTTTCTGAGAGATTTACAGCAAACAGTTTCTCCCTGTGTCATGCACTATGTAAGAAAAAAAAAACCTACAGTACTAACTTCAGAGTTTCTTATTTAAAGAGTAAAAAATTTTTTTACTGGGTGACTTCTAAATACTTGGAAAGATGTCACACAATTAGGGAGTTAAAAATATGAATAAAACATAATCTCTATCCTCAAGGAACTTATGCTCTAGGAGAAAATTAAAAATATGACCATAGATAAGTATAATAGAGGGTACAGATAAATACCAGAGGACAAGTATGGGTTTCTCTAAAACGTCAGAAAAGATTATTCTACCTTTGAGAATCAAGTGGCTTTGTGGAGGAGTTAGTACTAAGGTTGAGCCTTGAAGGATTTAGTGAGATAATGTGAGACTGAAAGCTTACCAAGGAAGTCATTGCAGGAAAGGAAATACTAATCAGTAGCTAATGTTAACTGGGTGCTCACTTTGGCAAGCACTATTCTAAGTGCTTTACATATATCACCTCCTTAAGATCTCACAGTAACTCTGAGATAGGCATTATGTTATTCTCCCTACTTTGAAGTGATAAGAAAACAGACATACAGAGAGTTAAGGTAACTTGCCCATGGTCACATCATTTGTCAAGAGTAGGGCTATCTTTCAAATTCAAATCTGACTGACAAAAGCACTATACTCTCAAAAGGCTGAACTTTACAACCTTAACTGAACTGGCTTGAAAAAAAGTAGCCTTCATATATGTTTTAATAACTAGACACTTAAATCCATAAAGATTCTGTCAAGTTGAAACGCTTTTAAAATAACACCATCATTAGTAAACAGTTCATGGGCACCAAAATGGCTAAAACAATTAAAATAGACAATTCCAAGTGCTGACAAGATGCAGAAAACCAGAAAATTTCATATCCTCTGGTGGGAGTCTAAACTGGCACAGCCACTTTTGGGAAACTGCTTGACAGCATCTATTAAAGGTGAACATCTGTAGGTCCTTAGTTAAGACACTGCTAAGTATAAGAATCAGTTCCAACTATCGCTGGTGATGATAAACTCACAATCTAATAACTACATTTGTTTTCTATGAATTCTCCAAGTAGCAATGACATGAAGAAGGGAATCATCATCAGATGAGATTCTCTAAGATTCTTTAAGAAATTACATTCTATCTAATCTTAAGTGATTGCATAATTAACAGATAAAATTAATATCTTGGGTACTAATTCAAATTGCACTTAATGATTCTAGAGAAATGAATTACTAGAGATAAAAGATAAATTTTGCTTGGGTTTCTGATCTTTATTTCTTTCCTTAAAACCTGACAGACCGGGACTTCCCTGGTGGCACAGTGGTTAGGAATCCGCCTGCCAATGCAGGGGACATGGGTTCAATCCCTGGTCCGGGAAGATCCCACATGCTGCAGAGCAACTAAGCCCATGCGCCACAACTTCTGAGCCTGCACTCAAGAGCCCACAAGCCACAACTACTGAGCCTGCATGCCACCCCAACGAAGAGTAGCTCCCGCTTGCCACAACTAGAGAAAGCCGGTGCAGCAACGAAGACCCAATGCAGCCAAAAAATAAAAAATTAATTAATTTTAAAAAAACCCCAAACCTAACAGACCTCTTTAATTTGTCTTTCTAATTTGGCAGATTTACTAAAATCAGGAATATGCTGCAGTTACGTGAATTTGGTTACTGTATATTTCCTCCACAACTGACATAAATAGTAAAGGAGCAAACAGTTCTGGTAAAGGAATAAAAACTGTCTCTTCAGGCTTCCCTGGTGGCGCAGTGGTGGAGAGTCCGCCTGCCGATGCAGGGGACATGGGTTCGTGCCCCGGTCCGGGAGGATCCCGCGTGCTGCGGAGCAGATAGGCCTGTGGGCCATGGCCGCTAAGCCTGCGCGTCCGGAACCTGTGCTCCGCAGCAGGAGAGGCCACAGCAGTGAGAGGCCCGTGTACCGCAAAAAAACAAAAAAAAAACTGTCTTTTTTACCACTCCCCATAATTAAATATATAACTGTGTGAAACAAAGTTAACCTAGAAGCAAAAGTGACCAGCAGGAAAATCCCTGGAGAAAAGTAATAGAGAGATTTAACAGAAAATGAAGTTGGCTAACACCTGAAGGATTAATGGTAGTAGATTATTCCAAGCTGCTCAGATACACAGCCTATAAAATAAAGCCCTATGAGGCAGATAAGAGCTCAAAGAGACTACGTTTCATAATCCCCCCTGAAATGGCCAAGGCCCATTCCACACGAAAGATACAATATACTCTTAAGGATGACAAAGACAGTAGCAGTAAACCTCAGAAGAGAAGCCAAATCTTCAGCATCCAAACTCCGACGCTCTATCTACCCATATTTTGTGCAGCAGAGCTAATAAGCTGCATTAAATGAGTAGTTCAGTATTCACATGCTATCCAGAGTTGAATGCCATCTCTGCCATCAGCCCTGTCATCAGCACTTAAATTCCAGGGAGAGTTTTCTAGGTAATGATCTAATAAATGAAGATGCAGCATTCTGTTTATGAAATATTGGTGACTGCTGTTTTGCTGCTGGATAAGCCTAGTCTATTCATACTCAGACTGATGGTCTTTATTGCAATCTCTTAAACAGTTTACACATGGAGACAGTCCAAAAGTCAATTTCAGTACCTTTACATTCACCTGGCAATCTAGCACATTTATAAACAGGATTCAGTTCATTAAAATGTATTATTGCATATGGTTTTTGATCCAATGTCTTATGCATTATGAAATAACTTTATCATTTAGTCAAGGACTCAACCAAAACTTCACATATTTTTCTTACTTATTTCTGGCAAGATGTATAACAGAAAAGTTTTTAAGCCCTTTAAATTACTAAAAGAATTCAACTGTAGCCAATCAAAAGACATAAATTATATTTTCTTCCTGACCAAGAAAAGGAATCAGCTAGCACTCTTAAGTTGAAAAGTGGCAATTATTTCCCACTTAAGTTCTAAAGGAACGGCATCAGCTTCTGATTTGAGGCACCCATCCTTCTCAGTTGATCTGATTTCTCATTTTAAGACGTGAACAAGGACACAAAGAAAATATACCTTCATTTGTTTATTTTCAACCTAAGCAATGTTAAACTTCTAAAATGCAAAAGTACTATTTCTCTCATATATATGCTGGAGGTAAGTATATATAATTATTGTACTCATACGTCTGTATAAGTAGTAAAACTAAAACAAATGTTGAGATTATTAAAAGTCCAAAGAAGTTTATACTATAGCACAAATCAGCAATAAGACCTTTCACTTTTTCATCTCTATAATGGAAAAGAAACCGACCACAGGCTAATCTGGTATCTTGTTAACCATTTATACAGCCATTTTTAACTCCCCAAATATTTTTTAAGGTCGTCAAAAGATGAAATGGGAAGGCTTTCTTTCAGAGATAAGTTGCTAATAACTGTTTTTAATCAGTGTTGCTGGAAAGAGAATGCTGTCCAATTGGGAAAGCTGAATTAAAAACAATTTAGCCAACTGTAAAACAAGGGCAGCATAACACGAGTACACAGTGGTTTATGGACTTCCAAATTTAGCATTTATGTATTCTCAAATATTATCATATTCCTCCATTCCCCCTCAGTTAACATTCTAAAACATCAGTAGTTTTTTATCCCTTTTAGTTGAATGTCTTATAACCACAAATGTAAAATACAAGTTCGTTAATTAATCTTAGTATGGTACAAGTATATGTAGATGGCACTTAATAAAGTAATAAGTTGTTATGCTTATAAAGACACATGAAGTAATCATTTCCATTTATAGGTTTATATTAAATAGATGTAATAGAACAAAAATTTTAAATTTGTATGTCAAGTGTCCTTAAATAAGCTTGATTTCACAGGCAATGCCCCCCAAAAATCATATTCTGCAGAAAAATGTTTTATAGTATAAAATATATAAAATGGAATTGCTTAAATATTGAGGGAAAATATTAGAGTAATGAAACAGAAGAAAATACACTGAGGAACAAAAAACATAAATGAGGCACCAAGAAAAGGGCCTGAAATTATATTTTAATTCTGATTTATGTGCTATTAGTTTTAACATAATAAAAAAGTTACAGAAGTAACAAAAATAAATCAGTGTCATAAAATCCAACATTATCACCTTAAACGAAATACCTGGAAAAAGTCTTTTTCTCAATTGTGAGGCAAAAAAACCCTTCAAATACTATACAGTTCCACATATGCAATTCATACATTGTGGGAGAAAAGTAAAATAAGTTCAGGACTATTCCTGCACACTCCACAGGAAACAGTCCAGGATCACCTTCTCTGAACTTTGAGAACATCTCTCTGTATCCCTAAAGGTATCCGGAGTTGTGCCAACTAGTCAAATTTCTAATACGCCAGGAGGTGTCACTTTGTATTAATATACTCAGTATTAAAAATCTGAGAGGGCTTCCCTGGTGGCGCAGTGGTTGAGAGTCCGCCTGCCGATTCAGGGGACAGGGGTTCGTGCCCTGGTCCGGGAGGATCCCACATGCTGTGGAGCGGCTGGGCCCGTGAGCCATGGCCGCTGAGCCTGCGCGTCCGGAGGCTGGGCTCCGCAAAAGCAGAGGCCACAACCGTGAGAGGCCCGTGTACCGCCAAAAAAAAAAAAAAAAAAAAAATCTGAGAAATATTTTAAGGCCTAAGGTGTTAAAAAGCAACCATATGTACACCAATAATTTGATAATTTAACTATAGATTACAATTATTAGATTGCATTGGGAGGGAGGATTCTAGATTCAACCATATCTTAAGCGTACACACACCAACACAAATTGATGCTTGTTTATAGAGCTTTGACTTTTGCAGAATTATTAATTCACTGAAGATAAATGGAAGTGAAAGGACAGAGATGAGAAGAAAGTTAAAGACATAAAAGCATGGTGTCATCTTTAAGAAGAGGAAGTGGAAACTGAAGACAGTGGTGTAAGAGTACCTGCCTCTTCTGTTATTTTCTCTACAGTCTGCTTTCCTTCCCCTTCCATCTCTGAGGCTCAGCTCACATCTATAAACATGCTAACCACTAACCCAAAGCCTTCTTATCACTAACTTGATAAGAATATAAATTAATTTTTTTCATCTTTAACTTAAAAAATTCTAAGTAATTTTAAAGCAAGTTGGGGGGAGGGGGAAGGTTTCTTTCAAGTCATGAGACTCACTTATTTCCAAAACTAAACCTTCACTGTTTGTCCTGCCTAACTTTTAAATTCCACCTTCTAAAGTTGTCCACGTAAACATTTTTTACCCAGATGCATTTTTTGTTTATTTGAAAATAAATTGTAGTTAGGGACTTCCCTGGTGGTCCAGTGGTTAAGAGTCCATGCTCCCAATGCAGGATGCCCGGGTTCGATCCCTGGGCAAGGAACTAGAACCTTTAAGTCGCTCAACTAAGAGTTCACATGCTGCAATTAAAAGACCCCGCATGCTGCAACTAAAGATCCCACGTGCCACAACTAAGACCCAGCACAGCCAAAACCAAACCAAACCAAACAAAAACCCAGGTATTCAAATAAAAACTTACTTAAAAAAATTGTAGTTACACATAACATGCCTATTTTAATGCAAGGCTATAAAATCAATTCTCAATCATTCAGCACTAAGAAAGGCAATGTCAGAGGGTCTTACAATTAGGCAGACCTGAGTTCAAATGTGATCCATTATTAACTGCCTTAAGTTAATTAACCTTTCTGTATTTCAGTTTTCAAGTCTCTAAAATAGAGATAATAATGCCTAACTCACAGAGATATAAACATTAAACAAGATAAGATGTGATCATGCTCTGGATATAATAGTTACTGAAATTAATTAACGTTCTCACCACAAATCAGAATGAAATCATCTACTCATCAGTACTCATCTCAAATTACCTAATGTGAGTTTGGGAATGTAAGTTCAAATTTTACGATTCAAATAAACATATTAGAAAACATACTAGGGCTTCCCTGGTGGCGCAGTGGTTAAGAATCTGCCTGCCAATGCAGGGGACATGATTTCCAGCCCTGGTCCGGGAAGATCCCATGTGCCGTGGAGCAACTAAGCCCGTGCACCACAACTACTGAGCCTGAGCTCTAGAGCCCGTGAGCCACAACTACCGAGCCTGCACTCTAGAGCCCGTGAGCCACAACTACTGAGCCTGCGCTCTAGAGCCCGTGAGCCACAACTACTGAGCCCACATGCCGCAACTACTGAAGCCCACACGCTTAGAGCCCATGCTCTGCAACAAGAGAAGCCACCGAATGAGAAGCCCGCGCACCGCAACGAAGAGTAGCCCCCGCTCGCCACAACTAGAAAAAAGCCCACGCGTAGCAACAAAGACCCAATGCAATCAAAAAAATAAATAACTTTTTAAAAAAGAGAGAGAAAACATACCAGAAAAGGAAATCCACTCCAAAAATCCAAATAACAAAGTATTACAAAAGTCACATCCAAACCTTAAATCAGTTGTGCCACTGGTTTTTAAACTCTTCTGAGCAATACCGTCTTCCTTTCATTCAAAATTTTACACAGCATCCGAATCTATTTTATTTTAATATTATTTTTTTGTGGTACGCGGGCCTCTCACTGTTGTGGCCTCTCCTGTTGTGGAGCACAGGCTCCAGACGCGCAGGCTCAGTGGCCATGGCTCACGGGCCCAGCCGCTCCGTGGCATGTGGGATCTTCCCAGACCAGGGCACAAACCCATGTCCCCTGCATCGGCAGGTGGACTCTCAACCACTGCGTCACCAGGGAAGCCCCCGAATCTATTTTAAAAAGGAAAGACCAGAGTGGCCCAGACTGGAGTGAAGGCTATTTTCACTCAGATGGCCTCACAGTCCTGCACACCACACGAAGTCCCAGAGTTCTTCATACCCCTTACCCGAGAACTGCTTACTCTATGCCAGTCTAATCTGTCTATATGATGTCCCATACAGAAAGTGGTCACACTTTGTGCCTTTCCTGCCTTCTTGCAAGGTACCGGCTCCTCCACCTTTCTGTCTACTTTATTCCTCAAAAGAAGATCAAGATTGTTCCCATAGGCTCTACAGGATAGCCGAGAACAATACCCTTCTTTGAACTTGGAGTATTCTTTCTGTATCACTCATCTGGACCCTCAGGACAGCACCTTGCTTGATATTATTCAAGTTGGGGCATTTCTGTCTTCTCTGCATACCTAGTCCCACCCGTGAGAACAAGGTATGTGTTAGCCTCTGAACAGTCCTGAAGAGGACCCAGCAGATCACTTTTTTGTATTAGTTGTAGGCACTGAGTGTGCTTTGAGAAATGGGGGGAGGGAGGCAGAGTCATTTTATTATAATTACACAGTTTTGGATTATCTAAGCTACGGCTAGTTTCCCATACCTCCAAAACAGAATCTCATTGACCTAAGGCAAAAGCCTTTTTTTTTTTTTCTTGGTACGCGGGCCTCTCACTGCTGTGGCCTCTCCCGTTGTGGAGCACAGGCTCCGGACGCGCAGGCCCAGCGGCCATGGCTCACGGGCCCAGCCACTCCGTGGCATGCGGGATCCTCCCGGACCGGGGCACGAACCCATGTTCCCTGCATCGGCAGGTGGACTCTCAACCACTGCGCCACCAGGGAAGCCCAGGCAAAAGCCTTTTTTAACCATCAACATTAAAAAAAAAAAATTTTAATTGCAATATACAGATTTAAAATTGTGCTATGAACACTTAGTTCCATTAAGTAGTACTGCTATGTTATTACTAACACAAAAATACAAACAACAGTTAGTATTTACTTCTTACGGAAAGAGGTTAATTTGATTAAACTTCTCTGCTCTTAAAAGCTTTGGAATTTGGTGCCCTGGATGTCTGGAGCATGACTGCCTGGGGAAGAAAGCATGATTGAGAAAGCAAGAGGCTTTGACAACAGCTTAGTTAAGTCTTAGACTAAGAAGGGTGGAACGCAGGGTCTCATTAATACTCAGCTAGTCTAACAGAGGGCTTCTTTGGCGAAGGCAGACAAGGAAGACTGCTTAAACACACAACAAAGCAACTGAGCCTTCCACAGCACTAAGCTGCCGAAAGGGCAGATTCCTCTCCTTATAGCTCTTCCATCTGACACTCCTTCAGCATTAAGACTCATCACAGCAGCACACAGTCAATCTCTGCTTTATAGTGAACTATTCAATTATAAACAGCGTGAAGACAGGGGCCACATCACTTCTGTCCATTGTTAAACCCCTTGCATCTAGCACAATGTATGGCATACAGCAGGCTCTTTTAAAAGGGGGGTGGGGGTGGGGGAATCTATGTATATGGATACATATATGCTAAGTATAATAAATGGATGGCAAGAACAAAGAAAAGCGTTCTCATGCTCACCATCACAATGTCATATTGATTTTTTACAATATGACCTGAAGATAGTTTTTATATTACGTTAAATATAAGCTATCACATTAATAAATTTCCCTGCAAGGCAGGATTACACATAGAATATTTAATATTATTTCTGACCAGATCTGAGCTTAACTTATAAACAGTTTTTGAGAATCTGAAGAAAATATGACTGCAATACAGTAGAATCTCCTTCTGCATTCTGGCAGCACATCCAAAAACTTGTCCCAACAGGTCTAATACTGCACGGTCAGCGAAGAGGAAAAGCGAAAGGAGTCTTCTACTTTGCTGCTTCTCTGAAAAGGGAATCACATTAGGCCATTAAGTAGTCAGATACATTATTTTATTGCTTGCAAAACCCTTGGGTAATAAAGAATGAGTACAAATTGCCACAGGCAGTTTTGGAGGAAAAACAGAACTGTGCAAAACAATGACAGCTGCTCTATGCAGCACTGGACAACTGCATTAAAGAAAACAGTGCATCAGTTGTAGTTTTTCTGCTCAAGTAGAGCACTCGGCCATGTGTGAGAAGGAGCTATATAAGCACATAATTCTGCAGAATCTGGATGTAAATGCATAAGAAAGAGAAAGGGGAGAGAAGAGGGAAATTTATTTTGTAAAAGCGATCACAAGTCAGATTCAGTCACACACATACATTTCCATTCTCTTCTAAATAAGACTACCATGGGCAACCACCATGAAAAAAAGCACATGCCCCTGGGAAACACATAGGTAAAAAGGTCAATACTCTTTATTGGGGGGAACATTAATATTTTCCCATGAAAATAATAAAGACATAAAAATAAAGAAGGGTATTTCTTTAACGTGGCCTATGATCTAAGAAACCAACTTAATTTCTAGACAAAGAAAACCAATTTGTGTCACATCTTGTACAGGAAAATAGCAAGAATGAGTGATTTATTTTCATGGGATTCAGAGAATAAAACTGGACTCTTACCTTTAACCTTGCTTAAAAGATATTATAAAATATCAGATTTACTTCTAAAGACCACTGATTTACTTTAACCTCTTTATTGTGCTATTTTAAAGGACTGCGTGAGATCTTTATTTTATACACTACTATACTGTTAAATTTTTAGAAAAAATTATAAGAACCCTTCAATACTATGGTTATAAAAATGTAAGAGCTTTACTTTTAAGTTCATATAGAATCTCATTACAAAATCATGTGTTTTATCTGTAACAAAAAACGGAAAACCCTTATTTATGAATTTTCAACTTTCAAATTTTCATTGTAAAGAAGAAAAATCTCTTTAGCAAAAGAATCAACTCTACCAGCTACCAACAGATGGCACAGGTGGTCACAAGCAGCCACTCCAGTATCTGCTATCTCATCCTCTATAATCGGCAGGTTCACGTTTAGCTTTACGGAGTTTTAATAAGATGACTGACCCTATCGTGTTTAACAAACAAAAAAGCAGGACAAAGGAAAAATGTATAGTCTACGTAAATAAAATCCGAGATCATTTTTAGAACTAAAAGTGATGAGAAAATGATGAACATCAGTGGAAATAACTGTGGAGGATACAAAGTGAGCCCTGCACTACTGGAAACAACAATAATCAACATGAGATAATGTCAGGAATTCCCTGGTGGTCCAGTGGCTAGGACTCAGCGCTTTCACTGCCAGGAGGAAGAGGCTGAGGTTTGATCCCTGGTTGGGGAACTAAGATCTCGCAAGCCGCATGGAGTGGTCAAAACAAAACAAACAAACAAACAAAACAAAACAAGAGCTAAGAAAAAGGTGCAAGATGGGAAAACACAGTATGAAGAATAGCATCAGTGTTTGAAAGCTTTCTGGCCCAATAATACCAATTCAGGAGAATTTAGAGGATAAACAGAATTAAAATATTCAGAGGAAGAATTCAGTGAATGGGCTCAAGGCCAGATGAAATCTACACAACACTGAAATGGGTGCTACAACTACGTGGCTCTCTGTGACACTTATGCTGATCATCCAATGGGAGTTTACCTGCCTCAACAATTCTAAAATGGTCCACATGACTATGCCTTGGGAAAAGACACTTGGATAGCACTTATATTGGCAAGAGCATTCCTGTAACACAGATGATGGGAAATCAGAAAATTCTAAGCAGGCGAGATAAAAGTCAAAAAAATTTTTTGACTACATACCCCTATCAGCTAAATATAAATGAGCACACATCCCTCAATATGTGTCTATTTGTTTACATTCTAATTTTCTACACATATTAACTCTGTAATTCATTGACTCTAAAAAACAATAAATTGTAGATACTGTCATTTTATTAACCACTAAGGAATAAAAAACACTAATTAATTCTTACGTAAGGGGCTTCCCTGGTGGCGCAGTGGTTGAGAGTCCGCCTGCCGATGCAGGGGACACAGGTTCGTGCCCCAGTCCGGGAAGATCAAGATCCCACATGCCGCGGAGCGGCTGGGTCCGTGAGCCATGGCTGCTGAACCTGCGTGTCCGGAGCCTGTGCTCCGCAGCGGGAGAAGCCACAACAGTTAGAGGCCCGCGTACCGCAAAAAAAAAAAAAAAAAAAAATCTTATGTAAGAAATACTATAATTTGAGATATTAAAATGCGGGGGGGGGGGTACATCTTAGAGCCAATGAAATGTAGTATGTGGTTAACACTAATCTATTTGTAAGCTCTAAAACATCCACAAAGTTGGAATTTTAAATAGAAAGGGAAAAAAGAAACAAAGTAACATTTTTATTTGTGCACTTTAACAGATTGTCTTTTGCACACAAGTTTGGAGATCCTTATCAGAATATAGGATGAAAGAAGGAAACTGGTAGAAGATGTTAGATCTCAATAAATAAATGCTTCTGAATGAAGCAGTAGATGCTTTATCTCCTCTGTTACATTTATTACACATCACATGAACATGATCTGTGATGAACTCAACAAGAAAAAGGTAGGAAAAGCAGACAATAAATATTTCTCATAAATTACCACCCCTCTTAACTTCTTCATTAGAGTAAATGTAGGGGTAAAGAGCACAGATCTTAGAGCAGAACAACTCTGAATTTGTAGCATGATTACACCACTCACTATGAAAAACACCATGGATACTTCAGTGTCCTCACCTATAAAATGAAGGTAACAGTTCTTATATCACAGGATTAAAATGGGGGATCAAATGAGTAAATGCACATAAAGCTTTTAGCAGATTCTCAGAACATAATAAGACTCAATAAATGGCAACACAGGGATCATATACGGGAATTAATTTCACCTTTTAAATTACTTTAGATTACCTGAGGTGACAGGTGCAAAAATGATATTTGGAAGTATTTGACTTAAAACCAGTCTTATTCACCAAGACCATGTTTAGATGTCACTCTAACACAAATATTCATGGGATGAATCCTTAAATCAAAATCCATTTTTATCTATAACCTTGAGGGAAGATCAAATAAGGGAACAGCACCAAAAATTACATACTGCCTCCTTCATTTGACATCAGGATCTGGGTGGTGGGGTGCTTTGTTAATTTAGCCCTGGGGAGGCCTCAGATGTGTCTGACAGCTGACAATACTAATGGGACAGCAAAGTACACCGTCAACAACACAAAGGCAGAAGAATTTCTGAAAACAGCAGGGTTCATTTTAACAAGACACGGTCTTCTTAACAAGTGTCTTTAAAAGAAATACCAGTTTAAGTAACAATTTATTGATAATCTGTTCTGTAAGAATGTATTCTATTGATTACCACTTTTCAAACACTAACATTTTTCAAATATAAACACTCCTGATATATGGTTTAGAATTTCCAAAATGGTCAACTAAAGAATTCTACCTGGGCATAAACCCAAATGTGGATGATGAAATATTGACAATGTTTGTGGTAAACAGGAATCACTGGCCTATAAGTTTGTTTCCTGACCCCTGCTGCCTCTGTTTATTTTATTGCCTTAGGATTGGCAATAGCTTTTCTCAGAATAAGACATCTGAATTCTATGTACTACCTTGAACTAACTTGCCACATATGCTTTTCAGAACGTCAGTGTTTTGGATTTGAACTCTTAAATTACATTTTAAGGACACTCAGTCTATGCTCTCTCTAGAACTATTAGGATTCTAACCTGAAATAATACCAGTCTGTTAACTGTTGTGCACAACCATATGCTAGCACTAGCATCACCTTTTATGTATCATGGTGGCCCACATTAAAAAAGCATATGTTCCCAGGATATAAAAATCGAATGGGGGAAAAAAGGCAGGGCCCCAATTTGAGGTCCACAACCAGAGAGCTCTGGTTGTAACATGGGAAATAACCTGGGCACAAGGCCAAGGTACTCAAAAGACTGCAGCACTGATGTCATGACCTAGTCCACGAGAATGATAAAAGTGCTGCTTCCAAAAGTGACTGAGAAAAACTCAAGGGCCAAGGAATACGGAGGTTCTAGCTCATTTGAAGATTTAACATCTTCTCCCTGTAACAGCTCATAAGGTAGATGCTTCTTATCAGCCAGAAACTTAGTGGTACAAATGGATAATAATAACAAAGGAATCCTAAACAGCACTGTTAAAGCCAATATTTGGAACCAAGACTTGTTAGCCAAACTCATCCCTCATTTAAAACAATCCTAGCTTTAGTCATTTTCCCTAAAAGATGATGCCTACCCTAGCTTCCTTCACTCTTCAAGCCCCAATGAGTTTTTTCAATTGGCCTGGGTTCCCCATCTCCAACCAGCAGGTGCACTGTCTGGTCTAGTGGTAAAACCCTGCCAGACCCACATTCTTGCCCAGGGTACCCAGTCTCAACACATGCCTATCAGAACCCACCAAAGTCAAGGGCACTGAGGTACAAGCAGAGTTATGGGAGAGCAGAAGGTATGAAGACACAGGCTCAAAGCCCAGCCCCCTGTAACCTGCTGGCTGTCCAACTTTGAGTAGGTTACTTAACCTTACTGTACCTTAGGTTTTACATCCATAAACTGAGGATAATTATTACCTAATAGGATTATCATCAGGATTAAAGAATCTTTGAAAAAATGCTTAGAAGAGTAGTACACAGTACTACTTTAATCAATAAATGTTAAGGTGTTATTTCATTTATATTTTATATGAACAAAAGGCTTACTGAAAAAAAATACTGCAAGAGTATTATTTGCTCCTTATTTAACCAGCTTTACAAAAGAAATAAAAACTAGTTAATGTCAATTATATCTCAATAAAACTGGAAAAAATTTAAAGAAATAAAAACTATAACAGGATTAGTCATTAATTCATCTATCCACGTATCATCCACTGACTTACTGAAATCCTACACAAAAGACTGGGCCCTGTGCTTAACACATTAGTCATCAGTCAAGTATCAGTCAAGCAGGGGTGGGGGGAGAAGAGGGGGGGACTTATCATAGCCACAAAAAATAATTATAAGACTCCATCCCGTCTTGCTATTCTTGGCTCACAGCCTTCACAGAATCAGTGTCAGGTATCATTTTGTCCCACACCTTCATTTTACAGATAAAGAAACTGGTATTTAGAAAGAAGATTTGGGGCTTCCCTGGTGGCGCAGTGGTTGAGAGTCCGCCTGCTGATGCAGGGGACATGGGTTCGTGCCCCGGTCCGGGAAGATCCCACGTGCCGCGGAGCGGCTGGGCCCGTGAGCCATGGCCGCTGAGCCTGCGCATCCGGAGCCTGTGCTCTGCAACGGGAGAGGCCACGGCAGTGAGAGGCCTGCGTACCGCCGCAAAAAAAAAAAAAAAAAAATAGAAAGAAGATTTGTACAGAACCTGTATCATTATTAATAAGCTATTTATTTATTTATTTTTTTGCGGTACGCGGGCCTCTCACTGTTGTGGCCTCTCCCGTGGCGGAGCACAGGCTCTGGACGCGCAGGCTCAG
>RJWK010022996.1:0-29457 GCA_004363435.1 Platanista minor | reverse complement strand
TTTTTTTTTTTTTTTTTTTTTTTTGCGGTACGCGGGCCTCTCCCGTTGCAGAGCACAGGCTCCCGACGCGCAGGTCCAGCGGCCATGGCTCACGGGCCCAGCCGCTCCGCGGCATGTGGGATCTTCCCGGACCAGGGCACGAACCCGCGTCCCCTGCATCGGCAGGTGGACTCTCAACCACTGCACCACCAGGGAAGCCCCGAATAACCCAATTTATCAATCTTTTTCTTTATGGTTAGTGCTTTTTTGTGTATAATACTTAAGAAATTTTGCCTACTCCAAGTCTTGAAAATATTGTTTTTTAGAAGCTTTATTGTTTTACTCTTTATATTCTCATATAGAATTGATTTTGTGTATGGTTTGAGAGATTATATGGGTATGTAAATGACCCAAAGCTATTTATTTATAAGTCTGTTTATTCTCCTATTGTTGTCTAGTGCCACTTTCATCATAATTTAATGTTCAAACATGTTAGTGTCTTTCTAGACTCTTATCATGTGAAAGTAGAGTATTTACCTATTGAGCCTATTCTATACTGCTTATGTTCTTTAAACTTCTTTTTTTTTTTTCAAGATTGCCTTGGCTATTCTTAACCTTTTGAATAAGACTTTAAATTTGCAGACATCCACACACACGTACAGACAAAACTACAGGAATTTTTACTGATATTTCTTTAATCTATAGGCCACTTTGGAAAGAATTATCATCTTTACAATTCTGAGACTTCAATTTATAACTATGGTACATCCCTCCATTTATTTAATTTATCTAATATTTTGCATTTATTTTTTTTCCGCAGGGTATTTGATATTACTTGATACTAATGAAAATGATACATTTAAAATTTTTATTTTCTAATTTCTATTGAGCTATATTTTATTTTTTATAGTAAACATATACAGAGTGACCTTGCTAAATCTACAATTATATTCTTCTGTACATTTTCTTGTATTTCTCTGTACAAAATTATGACTTTTATAACTAATTTTAGTGTTTTTTTTTCTTTCTTTACAATCCTTATACCTTTCCGTCACTTGTCTTATTATGCTCAAAGTGATCCTTAGAAGAATATTGAACAGAAGGGGTGATACAGATCATCTTTATCTCATTCTTCATTTCAGGGGAAATTGTTCAGTATTTCACCGTTTCATCACCTATCAAGATGTTAGCTGATTTCTTCTTTTTAAAATTTTGTCTCTAGACACTTTTTATCTGAGTAAGAGTTTTTTTATTTCATAGTTTATTATCAAATGGCTTCTTTGCATTCACTGAGATATTTTCCCAGTATTCTTTCTGTTCTTTCTCTATGTTGAGTTGCATTGATTTTTAAATATTAAATGCCCTCGACTATCTAAACTAAATCCTATTTATTTATGATATATTATTTTTTGTATTTACTGGTGATTTAGTTTACTAATTTTTTTTTTTAGGATTTTTATACTATATCCAGGGGAGGAGTATGTTATTTTCATTTAATCTCATTTCTTATTAGGATTTTATATTTTGTAATGTTTGGGCTTTGATTTTTGATTTCTATCCTGTTGCTCCCATAAAAGAGGTATCAACATTTGAGAAAACATAAGAAGAAACAATGGTGTGGATAGAGGGGGCAGGTGGGTTTAGGACAATGTGGTAGGCCTGCTGATCTCTGAGGTTCGTTTAAAATTTGTGTTCATGACTCTGGAGGGTGAACAGTTAACATACTTGTAAGTCTTCTCCATCCACTGCCAGTTGCTCAGTTGCAGTATAATGTAGATGGAGAGTTGGATGTGGTGGTAACAGATATGATACAAAAGAGAGAAAGCCATGGGATGAGAACAGGAGAAAAGAGTGTCCTGAGAGGGAGGCTTTTGGAATAAAAAGAGAAGTTACAAAACAGTCTGATTATAAAGGTAGATAAATATGAAAATATGATAAATACATGCTAAACTTTTACCCATAGACACATGGCATACAAATAAAATAATTAAAACTCCGAGAAAAATAAAATCCAACACAAAACCAAAAGCAAAAGATCTAATTAAAGAAAACAATGTTCTACATATGGAGCAATGTAAGGTGTTTCATCATTTTAAGCAATTGGTGGAATGTTACAAATGGGAGTTGTAATGATCTTGATGCTAAGAATATTCTCCTTAGAGTATCTCAGTGTTATGATATTGGGATACTAACACACCATCTGGTTTTATAATAATCAATAGCCACATGGTTTTACTTATATACTGATGTTCATGGGTTTTCAACTTTAAGAATCAAGATGAAACAAGACTTCATTGTGATTTCCTATTTATATATACATATTATCTTTATAGAAATTGATCACTGGATAAGGTTCAAGGTGGAAGGGAAGATGAAAGGGCTGAGTCAAGAGCTTTCATCAGTAAATAGAAAGGTGTTATTAAATGTTAAAATGGTAACCTACAGTGTAAGTAGATATTGTCTTAGTGATGTGCTAGAGCTGGCCTGCAATGGATTGCTAGAGCTAATGGCTAAATTTTCAGGACTTTTTCAAGTCAGTTCTCTGGTAACTTGAAATTAGCCATGGTGGGAATATTCACGAAATATCCCCACCATAGAAGTCAGCAAAGGCTACAAATTGGGGCTTTTTTTTTCTCCTCAGTGAATGCACTGTTAAAATTTTACCAGCACATCCTTGGTTATAACCATGGAACAACTGTAAAGGTAGAGACAATTGACCTAGATTTTTTAAGTAAGACAAATCTCTCACTGTCATTTCTTGTGAGGGAGTAATTAGATATTACTAAAATGCATAAATCAGGAAATACAGCCTTGAGCTACTAGAAAACAGAAAAAGAAATAAAAAGAAATGTTTAAAAGAAATTGATTCAGCAGACTGTAATTGGGATTAGGAAGATTAGGGTGAGAGATTAATTTTTTGTTAAGACATTTTCTGTTCTATATGCTCACTAAGCACGTCACACTAGAATTTCTTTTAATAAGTCTAAATATATTAATTATGTAATGAAATATATAGATTTATGAATTAAATTTAAAGCTGCTTTCCTAGAGAAATGAATCATTCCATGCCTCTGATTTTATTTTCCCATTATTACTGCCAGTCACCATTTAGACATAAAAATTGAGAAATGCACATAAATATGAAATATAGTTACAAATAGTGTCTATCCTCATAGTTACCTAAATCATTTCAATGGGTTAAGTGCTTTCAATTCACTTCTCAGGCATAAGAATGACGTTCCTGACATTTTTGGGGGGATTCTAAACTCCTCTCCTCCCTGTGGAAGTCTCATTTGTCTTCCTAAATGCAGAAGGTGGGCTATGGTTGAAGTGCAGCTGCCTTGAGGTAAGCAGAGCAAAACACATACAGCAAAGGAATCACAACCTTTCTGAAGATATGTTCCTGTAAGGGGAGAAGCAGATCTTGAAGTTCCAGCTGAAATTATTCTAGAATGGTATGAGAACTGAATTGTATTTTCCTTCTCTCCACTCTAAATTATTATTTTATTGCTTCCTTCGCAAATTACCTGGTCTTTTTTCCTCATTTTAATTTTTATTGCTATAAGACTGTAGAATCTATTTTTTTATAGGGCATGTTCCAGGAAGAAATTCATTTGCATATGTTTCTCATTTTCAGATTGACTTTCATGCTAGTTTCCATGTGAACTTGAGAACCCAGCTGAATTTCAGAGATGAACTCTTTTTTTTTTTTTTTTTTTTTGCGGTACATGGGCCTCTCACTGTTGTGGCCTCTCCCGTTGCGGAGCACAGGCTCCAGACGCGCAGGCTCAGTGGCCATGGCTCACGGGCCCAGCCACTCCGCAGCACGTGGGATCTTCCCGAATCGGGGCACGAACCCGTGTCCCCTGCATCGGCAGGCGGACTCTCAACCACTGCGCCACCAGAGAAGCCCAGAGATGAACTCTTGATGGGAAAAGAAAAAATTTGGTTCAGATATGAGTCATGGTGTGTCAAAATGAAAAGGGGAAAACATATTTTTGGGTATTCCTCACAGTTAGAAAAATTGTAATGTGCAATCAATTTTGTTTATGAATGTATGTGACTTAAAAGAAATCATTTTTTTAAACATCATTATTGGAGTATAATTGCTTTACAATGGTGCGTTAGTTTCTGCTTTATAACAAAGTGAATCAGCTATACATATACATATATCCTTATATCTCCTCCCTCTTGCATCTCCCTCCCACCCTCTCTATCCCACCCCTCTAGGTAGTCACAAAGCACCGAGCTGATCTCTGTAGGGAATATTTTTAAGTGGACTTAAAAATTTACATTTTGGAGGAAAAAAAACCCTCTATATTTAAATACACATTATTAAAAACTTGAAAATTACCTACTTGTTTCCCAAAAAAGTAATAAAAATGTCTTAAATTACTTTTCAAATCTGTCACAAGAAAATATTTTCAAATCTGTGTTCACAGTAAACAGAAAACTGTCACGTTCAGTAGAAAAATCAGGTTTTATATTTGGTTGTCAAAATAAGTGACAACTGTGATGCAAGATTAAATTTTATCTTTCCTTGGTGCACAATATCATAGCTAAAATTTATAGGCTGGGACTATGGTGGAGGTATAACCTATCAATTTTTAAAGTTTAAAATATGACTGTATACTGAATCAGAATATTAAAGATAGGAGGCTTCTTAATCACAATTTAATCACTTTCCTCCAATTTAGTTGTAATAAAATTGACATAAACACAGTTTCAATGTGATTAGTTCTGTATTGTGGTACTGTAGAAAGAGAAGAGAGAAGCAGCTAACATAAGCTGTCATTGTTTGAGGAAATAAATCTCCAATGCGCCGGCTCTGGTAGCCATCCAAGTAAAGAATGAAGGAAATACATCCCAGGTAGAAGAAAATGTACATGAATAGTTATTTATGAGGTAGAGTCTGTACCACTTAGGTAACCTGTAACAGAAATCCAAAAGACAACTGGCTTTGACAATAAAGCTATAATTTATGTCACTTAACAGAATGTGAAAAAATGCAGAGGCCTCCATCTGTGATATGAATTACTCTCCGGCTTAATTCCTTACCTATTTTTGTAGTGTGTTGTATGTTTTCTTAGTTTTTTGTGAGTGTTTTATTTCTTTGATTGACAAGATGGTTGCTCGTAGCAGCTGGAAAATATGTTTTTATACTGAAGTCTAGTAACAATGGAAGAATACTTCTCACGAAATATTGGAATGCAAATCCTTCAGACTGATTGGGCACTGGTGCCCAAACCTGGATGCATCATAGTTGCCAGGGGAATTTTATGAGTTAATTGGATTTAGCTTTGGATCCACTGGCATTGGCAAGAAGTTTTGGATTACGATGACTAAGACAAATAAGTGTCCTCTTGAATCTAGTAAGAGAGTTAGATTCCCATTAATCAGAGAAATTTAATGGAAAAGAGTGGATACCTTGATACTGCAGGTACTATAGGAAGTTTCTATACCTACATATTGCTCTCCCCAACACCATGCCCCTCTTCTGTGCTTTGTTTTGTTCTTATATCACTATTTATGAGGCCTTATACGTTATTTAATTTTTCCTATTCGTTTTCTGTCTTTTCACAATTAAATATGAAATCCATAAAAAGATTTTTATCAGTTTTTATAATAGATAAGTCACTAGTTGATAGTCAATAAATATGACTTGAGTAAATGAAAGAATAAATGCAAGTAGAACAGAAAAATCTAGGGTTGCTTCCATAACATGTGTGATTACATGGATTTAGTGACCTCTAAAGACTTAGGAATTGGATTGGAGATAATACCATCAAGGATGTACATGTCAAGAGTTACCACCTGTCCCTAGGAAACTGAAATGATTGGCCACCCTAGCATCAAGGTGCCTGGGAGAAATATGTCCAGAGAATGAATATTTGTTGAGTTATAAACATTTAAGTGTGATTTTAACAGGGTAATGAGTTTTCCTAAGATTCTGTTGATGTGGAAGAGACAGTTATCTTCCTGTCTAATGTCCAGAGTGTAGGCTTAAAGGCTTGTTATGCATTTTGCTTTGTAGGTGAATTGTGAGAGCTAGAAGAATGGTCTGAAAATTCCATAGGTCTGGCTCTGTGCTTGCTTTAAGAGTATGAGTTAAATGCAGTGTTTGAAGTTTCTACCCTCTCAAGGTCAGCTAACTAAGAAAGATTCCAGGTAGAAGCATCAGTATAAAAGGAAATAAAATATCATGGAAGGAGTATCTTAGGACACAAGAGAAGCAGTTATCAAGCAAATTTTGATTTTCTGGAGAGGTTAGCAAACTTTTCAAAATAAAGAAACCCTAAGTTGCTCTTATTTCAAAAGTCACAATGAGCTACATTAAAAGTCTTGTTTTCTTTACACTGTTGGCAGCAGAGCTAGTTGTAGTTGGTCCCCTGGTCTGCAAGTTACATCACAGATTTGCAAATAATGAAAGCACTTAATACTAGAGTTTGAGATATTGGGACTTATGAAATACCAGCAGTGACACTGAAAGGCAAATGGATATATGGATCTCAATTATAAAACACTGCCTGGGACTCTGTTGGAAAGCCTTAGTGTTTTGATTAATTTGATTAAATGTTGAAATAATAATATTTTGCATCGATTGTGTTAACAACAGAATATTAAAATGATTTCACGAGTTTCTTCTTGCCTGTTTAATGTGTCTACTAGAAAATTTTTAAAAGATATGATTTGCATTTGTGGCTCACATATAATTTCTATTGGACAATATTGTTCTATACTTCTTAATCTCTCTCAATTCAACTACAAATACAAAATGAGAGAATACATTGTGTGTGTGTGTGTGTGTGTGTGTGTGTGTGTTGGCATTTTTGGAATTATTAACAAGTTAGTAATCATATTGTTTCCCCTCATCCATCTAGAGCTTTTGTCTGATCCTAAATTTAAAATACTAAACACCAGTGACATATCATGAAAGCACTTTTAGCTTCTTTATACACATAAAATGAATATTAAATAGAGTACATCATAGAGTGGAATTGCTATTTTACCTCTAAATAGAGAAAATGTTTTGTAGACATATAGAGTAAATCTTGGAACATTTTCCCCTAACTTTCATACAGCACTCTCTTAAGAAGAGAGAGCAATTTAAAGCATATGTCGCAGATGTTACAAGTATTATTTTAATGACAGCTTTCAAATATTGATACCATTTATCATGTAAAATCTTCTGAACTCTAAGATCATGTTGAAATTACATAAAATATATTACAGTGTTCATGTTTAGTAATGTGGTACTTGCTGAATTTTGTACACAATTCTAAATTAGAAAATATAAATAAAGATTGTCTTCAACTTTATAATAATAAATATTTACATCATTCTTTCCATGAAAGGAATCATGAAAGGGAAGAACCTGCAACCAAGAATACTCTATCCAGCAAGGCCCTCATTCAGATTTGATGGAAAAATCAAAAGCTTTACAGACAAGCAAAAACGAAGAGAATTCAGCACCACCAAACCAGCTTTGTAACAAATGCTTAAGGAGCTTCTCTAAAAGAAAAAGCAACAACTAGAAACAGGAAAATTAAGAATGGAAAAGCTCACTGGTAAAGGCAAACATACAGTAAAGGTAGGAAGTCATCCACACACAAATATGATATCAAAACCAGCAATTGTGAGAAGAGGAGAGCACAAATGCAGGGTATTGGAACTGCACTGACGTGTACACACTGCTGTATTTAAAATAGATAACCAACAGGGACCAGCTGTAAAAAAAATAATAAATTAAATTAAAAAAAGAAAGGAATCATTTGAAATGCTTATTATGTGCCAAATACTTTCCTAAGTTGAATTCTCACAATAAAGCTATAATTGCTTACTATAAATACTCTTTTTTTTACAGACCAGACAACAGATATACAGAGAGGTTGACTAGCTTATACAAGGTCTCCCAGCTAGTCAAAGAGTAGATTGGGGATTAAGCCCTGGAAGTCTGGTACCAAAGTTTCTGCCTACTCATCATGATATACTCTCTCTCCTAGTAATGATATTTTGATAATATTTCATATCTAAACTATTTTGATAATCATAAAATATAGCTCATTATAATTACGTTTAACTTTATAAATATATTTTTTAACAAAGTAAAACAGACTAACATACTGAGCACTGACCATGTGCCAGAGACAGTGATAAGAACTTTACATTTATTACCTTGTTAAATCCCACAATGGGGACTCCCAATTTAAGGATGAGGAAATTGACAACTCCATAGGTTGAGAGCACACGCCCTGATTGTGCCTGAGGCCAAAATCCTGCTCTTTACTGCATAGAACTGGAGACACATTGCAAGAGATAAAATCTTGAACGCTGGGCTTCCCTGGTGGCTCAGTGGTTGAGAGTCTGCTTGCCGATGAAGTGGACATGGGTTCGTGCCCCACGGAGCAGCTGGGCCTGTGAGCCATGGCCTCTAAGCCTGCGCGTCTGGAGCCTGTGCTCCGCAACGGGAGAGGCCACAACAGTGAGAGGCCCGCATACCGCAAAAAAAAAAAAAAAAAATCTTGGATGCTTGGAGACCACCAAATATAGAGTGGTGATGTGAATTTTAAATATAGGACTTGCTGCAAAATTTAGTATGAAGTAAAGAAAGGACAAACTACTGGGTACAAGAACAGGGAATGAGACAGAAAAAAATGAGTGAAAATGCACAAATAGAAGCTAACTTTAAAAAATAACTGTTTCTTTCATTTAGCCACATAAGTGGGAAAAAAATGAGTTCCAAGAGAAAATCAGATGGTAAAGATATAGGAATATAGGTAAAATTCTTATATATTACAGTATATATTCCTTTGAAGTTACTCATTATATAGTATCTTTATAATGATTATCTTTATGATCTTTATACTAGTTTGAGATGTTCACATTTGTTTTAACTAGATCACCTTCAGTGCATTCTTGAATACAAACTGCTTTTGATTCTTTGAAATATGTGCTCTGAGGCCCTGAAGGAGGTTTTCTGAACAAAGAGGAAGTATCATACTCTTGTTACTGTTTGCCATTCTCCTGTGGGTTTCACTTAAAGGTTGATTGAGCCAAACTCTCTGTAACATTACTATTCTAGAAAAAGATTCAGTCCATTTGGTAATTAGTGAGATAGGGACTTTGGTGGTTAGTAGAGCAGGTAGTAAAGATATTTATGGCTTGCACAATATAAGAGGTTATAAAACCACAAGATCAGATCTCTTGACTTCACCCTTTTTGCCTGTGGTCTTTAGGACATTGTAAGTGAACTAATTGCTCTTTGTAGCACAGAGTGTGAACTCAGATTACGAGCAGTGGGCAGTAGACATGTATAGCTATGTGTTTAAATGTACTCGAAGGTTAATAATGTCAGAGAAAGGAAACAAATGTTATTCATGAGGACCTTGTTGGGTTTAGACTCTGACTGCATTATAACATGGTGTCCTCACAACAACTCTCTAAAACAGGTATTATTACCTTTTTACATTTCGGAAACTAAGGAACAGGGAGGTTAGATAACTTGTCAAATAACACACAGCAACTAATTGATGGGATTGGGCCTCAAACTCCAGTCTTTTTTATTTTAAAACTCAGTTGCTGGGCTTCCCTGGTGGTGCAGTCATTGAGAGTCCACCTGCGAATGCAGGGGACACCGGGTTTGTGCCCCAGTCCGGGAGGATCCCACATGCCGTGAAGCGGCTAGGCCCGTAGCCATGGCTGCTGAGCCTGTGCGTCCGAAGCCTGTGCTCTGCGACGGGAGAGGCCACAGCAGTGAGTGGCCCACGTACCACAAAACAAAAAACAAAAAAAAAAACAACAAAAAAACTCAGTTGCTGCAAATCAGCATTTCCCTAGGGGAATACAACTTAGTTGAAGCCTTACAAATTCTCACCCATATATTCTTTAGTCTTTTAGAAAACACTTACGGTTTCAAATTTAGGGCCAGCTCCATACTTGACACATAGTGGATTGAAAGCTACTGGTTTGGAGCCTCATTTTTGGAAACACCACTATCATAAGCAAAAAAGAATTTATTTGGACTTTGTCTCAGAATGACTAACCAAAAAAATTATGAGATACCTCAAAGATGAATAGCATAGTGGCAGACATAGACCACACCACTGAGTGTTTTGTACTACATTTTCTTTTCTTTTTCTTTCTTTTTGAATTTTATTTTTGTTTTTTTATACAAGTTCTTATTAGTTATCCATTTTATACATATTAGAGTATATATGTCAATCCCAATCTCGCAATTCATCACACCACCACCCACCCTCCTGCCACTTTCCCCCCTTGGTGTCCATATGTTTGCTCTCTACATCTGTGTCTCAATTTCTGCCCTGCAAAATGGTTCATCTGTATCATTTTTCTAGGTTCCACATATATGTGTTAATATACAATATTTGCTTTTCTCTTTCTGACTTACTTCACTCTGTATGACAGTCTCTAGATTCATCCACATCTCTACAAATGACTTAATTTCGTTCCTTTTTATGGCTGAGTAGTATTCCATTGTATATATGTACCACATCTTCTTTATCCATTCATCTGTCGGTGGGCATTTAGGTTGCTTCCATGACCTGGCTATTGTAAACAGTGCTGCAATGAACACTGGGGTACATGTGTCTTTTTCAATTATGGTTTTCTCTAGGTATATGCCCAGTAGTGGGATTGCTGGGTCATATTGTAGTTCTATTTTTAGTTTTATAAGGAACCTCCATACTATTCTCCAGAGTGGCTGTATCAATTTACATTCCCACCAACAGTGCAAGAGGGTTCCTTTTTCTCCACATCCTCTCCAGCGTTTGTTGTTTGTAGATCTTCTGATGATGCCCATTCTAAATGGTGTGAGATAATACCTCATGGTAGTTTTAATTTGCATTTCTCTAATAATTAGTGATGTTGAGCAGCTTTTTATGTGCTTCTTGACCATCTGTATGTCTTCTTTGGAGAAATGTCTATTTAGGTCTTCTGCCCATTTTTGGATTTGGTTGTTTGTTTTTGAATATTGAGTTGCATGAGCTGTTTATATATTTTGGAGATTAATCCTTTGTCCGTTGATTTGTTGGCAAATATTTTCTCTCATTCTGAGGGTTGTATTTTCATCTTGTTTGCAGTTTCCTTTGCTTTGCAAAAGCTTTGAAGTTTCATTAGTCCCATTTGTTAATTTTTGTTTTTATTTCCATTACTCTAGGAGGTGGATCAAAAAAGACCTTGCTGTGATTTATGTCAAAGAGTGCTTTTCCTATGTTTTCGTCTAAGAGTTTTATAGTGGCTGGTCTTACATTTAGGTCTCTAATCCATTTTGAGTTTATTTTGGTGTATGGTGTTAGGGAGTGTTCTACTTTCATTCTCTTACATGTAGCTGCCCAGTTTTCCCAGAACCACTTATTGAAGAGACTGTCTTTTTTCCATTGTATATCCTTGCCACCTTTGTCATATTTTAGTTGACCATAGGTGTGTGAGTTTATCTCTGGGCTTTCTGTCCTGTTTCATTGATCAATATTTCTGTTTTTGTGCCAGTACCATATTATCTTGATTACTGTACCTTTGTAGTATAGACTGAAGTCAGGGAGTCTGATTCCCCCAGCTCCATTTTTCCCCTCAAGATTGCTTTGGCTATTCGGGGTCTTTTGTGTCTCCATACAAATTTTAAGATTTTTTTGTTCTAGTTCTGTAAAAAATGCCATTGGTAATTTGATAGGGATTGCACTGAATCTGTAGATTGCTTTGGGTAGTATAGTCATTTTCACAATGTTGAACCTTCCAATCCAAGAACATGGTATATCTCTCCATCTGTTGGTATCATCTTTAATTTCTTTCATCAGTGTCTTATAGTTTTCTGCATACAGGTCTTTTGTCTCCCTAGGTGGGTTTATTCCTAGGCATTTTATTCTTTTTGTTGCAATGGTAAATGGGAGTGTTTCCTTAATTTCTTTTTCAGAATTTTCATCATTAATGTATAGGAATGCAAGAGATTCTGTGCATTAATTTTGGATCCTGCAACTTTACCTAATTCACTGATTAGCTCTAATAATTTTCTGGTGGCATCTTCAGGATTCTCTATGTATAGCATCATGTCATCTGCAAACAGTGACAGTTTTACTTCTTCTTTTCCAATTTGTATTCCTTTTATCTCTTTTTCTTCTCTGATTGCCATGTCTAGGACTTCCAGAACTATGTAGAATAATAGTGGTGAGAGTGGACATCCTTGTCTTCTTCCTTATCTTACAAGAAATGTTTTCAGTTTTTCACCATTGAGAATAATGTTTGCTGTGGGTTTGTCGTATATGGCCTTTATTATGTTGAGGTAGGTTCCCTCTATGCCCACTTTCTGGAGAGTTATTTTATCATAAATGGATGTTGAATTTTGTCAAAAGCTTTTTCTGCATCTATTGAGATGATATATAGTTTTTATTCTTCAATTTGTTAATACGGTGTATCACATCAATTGATTTGCATATATTGAAGCATCCTCATATCCCTGGGATAAATCCCACTTGATCATGGTGTATGATCCTTTTAATGTGCTTTTGGATTCTGGTTTCCTGTATTTTGCTGAGGATTTTTGCATCTATGTTCATCAGTGATATTGGCCTGTAGTTTTCTTTCTTTGTGACATCTTTGTCTGGTTTTGGTATCAGGGTGATGGTGGCCTCATAGAATGAGTTTGGGAGTGTTCCTTCCTCTGCAGTTTTTTTGAAGAGTTTGAGAAGGATGGGTGTGAGCTCTTCTCTAAATATTTGATAGAATTCACCCGTGAAGCCATTTGTTCCTGGACTTTTGTTTGTTGGAAGATTTTTAAACACAGTTTGAATTTCATTGCTTGTGATTGGTCTGTTCATATTTTCTATTTCTTCCTGGTTCAGTCTTGGAAGGTTATACCTTTCTAAGAATTTGTCCATTTCTTTCAGGTTGTCCATTTTATTGGCATAGAGTTGCTTTTAGTAGTCTCTTAGGATGCTGTGTATTTCTGCTGTGTCTGTTGAAACTTCTCTTTTTTCATTTCTAATTTGTTGATTTGAGTCCTCTCCCTCTTTTTCTTGATGAGTTTGGCAAATGGTTTATCAATTTTGTTTATCTTCTCAAAGAACCAGGTGTAGTTTTATTGATCTTTGCTATTGTTTTCTTTGTTCCTATTTCCTTTATTTCTGCTCTGATCTTTATGATTTCTTTCCTTCTACTAACTTTGGGTTTTGTTTGTTCTTCTTTCTCTAGTTCCTTTAGGTGTAAGGTTAGATTATTTATTTGAGATTTTTCTTGTTTCTTGAAGTAGGCTTTTATTAGTATAAACTTCCCTCTTAGAACTGCTTTTGCTACATCTCATAGGTTTTGGATCATCGTGTTTTCATTGTCGTTTGTCTCTAGGTATTTTTTGATTTCCTCTTTGATTTCTTCAGTGATCCCTTGGTTATTTAGTAACGTATTGTTTAGCCTCCAAGTATTTGTGTTTTCTATGTTTTTGTCCCCATAATTGGTTTCTAATCTCATAGCGCTGTGGGCAGAAAAGATACTTGATATGATTTCAATTTTCTTAAGTTTACTGAGGCTTGATTTGTGACCCAAGTTGTGATCTATCCTGGAGAATGTTCCATGCACACTTGAGAAGAAAGTGTAATCTGCTGTTTTTGGATGGAATGTCCTATAAATATCAATTAAATCTATCTGGTCTACTGTGTCATTTAAAGCTTGTGTTTCCTTATTAATTTTCTGTTTGAATGATCTGTCCACTGGTGTAAGTGAGGTGTTAAAGTCCCCCACTATTACCGTGTTACTGTCGATTTCCTCTTTTATAGCTGTTAGCAGTTGCCTTATGTATTGAGGTGCTCCTATGTTGGGTGCATATATAATTATAATTGTTATGGTTTCTTCTTGGATTGATCCCTTGATCATTATGTAGTGTCCTTCCTGTCTCTTGTAACATTCCTTATTTTAAAGTCTATTTTATCTGATATGAGTATTGTTTCTCAAGCTTTCTTTTGATTTCCATTTGCATGGAATATCGTTTTTCATCCCCTAACTTTCAGTCTGTATGTGTCCCTACGTCTGAAGTGGGTCTCTTGTAGACAGCATACATATGGGTCTTGTTCTTGTATCCATTCAGCAAGCCTGTGTCCATTGGTTGGAGCATTTAATCCATTCATGTTTAAGGTAATTATCGATATGTATGTTCCCATGACCATTTTCTTAATTGTTTTGGGTTTGTTTTTTGTAGATCCTTTTCTTCTCTGTGTTTCCCACTTAGAGAAGTGCCTTTAGCATTTGTTGTAGAGCTGGTTTGATGGTGCTGAATTCTCTTAGCTTTTGCTTGTCTGTAAATCTTTTGATTTCTCCATCGAATCTGAATGAGATCCTTGCCGGGTAGAGTAATCTTCATTGTAGGTTCTTCCCTTTCATCACTTTAAATATACCATGCTACTCCCTTCTGGCTTGTAGAGCTTCTGCAGAGAAATCAGCTGTTAACCTTATGGGAGTTCCCTTGTATGTTATTTGTTGTTTTTCCCTTGCTGCTTTCAATAATTTTTCTTTGTCTTTAATTTTTGCCAATTTGATCACTATGTGTCTCGGCATGTTTCTCTTTGGGTTTATCCTGTATGGGACTCTACACTTCCTGGACTTGGGTGGCTATTTCCTTTCCCATGTTATGGAAGTTTTCGACTATAATCTCTTCAAATATTTTCTTGGGTCCTTTCTCTCTTTCTTCTTCTTCTGGGACCCCTACAGTGTGAACATTGTTGAGTTTAATATTGTCCCAGAGGTATCTTAGTCTGTCTTCATTTCTTTTCATTCTTTTTTCTTTACTCTGTTCCACAGCAGTGAATTTCACCATTCTGTCTTCCAGGTCACTTATCCGTTCTTCTGCCTCAGTTATTCTGCTATAGATTCCTTGTAGTGTATTTTTCATCTCAGTTATTGTATTGTTCATCTGTTTGTTCTTTAATTCTTCTAGGTCCTTGTTAAACATTTCTTGCATCTTCTCGATCTTTGCCTCCATTCTTTCTCCAAGGTCCTGGATCATCTTCACTATCATTATTCTGAATTGTTTTTCTGGAAGGTTGCCTATCTCCACTTCATTTAGTTGTTTTTCTGGGGTTTTATCTTGTTCCTTCATCTGGTGTATAGCCCTCTGCCATTTCATCTTGTCTATCTTTCTGTGAATGTGTTTTTTGTTCCACAGGCTGCAGGACTGTAGTTCTTCTTGCTTCTGCTGTCTGCCCTCTGGTGGATGCGGCTATCTAAGAGGCTTGTGCAAGTTTCCTGATGGGAGGAACTGGTGGTGGGTAGAGTTGGTTGTTGCTCTGGTGGGCAGAGCTCAGTAAAACTTTGATCCGCTTGTCTGCTGATTGGTGGGGCTGGGTTCCCTTCCTGTTGCTTGTTTGGCCTGAGGCGACCCAATACTGGAGCCTACCCTGGCTCTTTGGTGGGGCTAATGGCAGACTCTGTGAGTGTTCATTCTAAGGAGTACTTCTCAGAACTTCTGCTGCCAGTGTCCTTGTCCTCACGGTGAGACACAGCCACCTCCTGCCTCTGAAGGAGACCCTCCAACACTAGCAGGTAGGTCTGGTTCAGTCTCCTATGGGGTCACTGCTCCTTCCCCTGGGTCCTGATGCACACACTACTTTGTGTGTGCCCTCCAAGAGTGGAGTCTCTGTTTCCCCCAGTCCTGTTGAAATCCTCTAGTCAAATCCCGCTAGCCTTCAAAGTCTGATTCTCTAGGAATTCCTCCTCCTGTTGCCGGACCCCCAGGTTGGGAAGCCTGAAGCTGGGCTCAGAATCTTCACTCCAGTGGGTGGACTTCTGTGGTATAAGTGTTCTCCAGTTTGTGAGTCACCCACCCAGCAGTTATGGGATTTTATTTCATTGTGATTGTGCCCCTCCTACCATCTCATTGTGGCTTCTCCTTTGTCTTTGGATGTGGGGCATCATTTTTGGTGAGTTCCAGTGTCTTCCTGTTGATGACTGTTCAACAGTTAGTTGTGATTCTGGTGCTCTCACAAGAGGGAGTGAGAGCGTGTCCTTTTACTCTGCCATCTTGAACCAATCTTCCTGTACTACATTTTCTGAGAATGCTGTCCTATCGTTCCACCTATAGCAACTATCAGGAGGAAATATTCTCCAACTCTGCTGATATTTTTTCCAGTGGAATTTTATGATAGCATCACGCTCCTCCATTTCATCCTCCCACTCATTCTGTCCCTGAGTCCTGGGAAGGAGTGACACATAGGTGGTGAATTTGAGAAGAGTGCTGTGTGATTGGCTTGGCTTGGCATTGTCCTTCTTTCCTCTTAGGAAGCCAGTCAGCCTGCAGACAGCATGTTCCCTCTTATTCCTCCTGAGAGGCTGGGCTCCGAGTTGAGCCAACCCTGCTGTGGCTGGAGGTGCATGATTGTCCACTTTTGGTCTCAGGTGATGCATTTCAATCTCATATGAAGCTCTGTCTCCCAACTTAAACTTGATCAGCAATAAAGGTGATATTTTAGTTCTTATGTTATAGTATTTTTTCTTTTTCTCTCTTGGTTCAGAAATTGAAAGGGTAATACAGGTGATATTTCTCTTATCCCCCATATGGTTTTATTTTCTGAGGAAACTAAGGAATGAAAGAAGCAGTGGAATTTACAGACTTAGCATGTGGAGAGGTTTTGCTGTGCTTGTCTTTGGACTTCCCTGTGTGGACAGCAAACTGTGATTTTAGCAGCTTGTCAATACAAATCATAGGTTAGGTAGGATTTTATAGTTGTGAGGTTTAAGATGACCACTGACATTTAATCTTGGTGGGTGATGGTGCTTATATTGATTCTGTTCACAGCCCATGGCTATTTCTCTGGGGACCTCCATCCTCATAAAACAAGTGTAGGCTTTCTCATCTCATTCCCTGACAGCAAAAGTTGAAAGATACACAGTTTGCCTAACCTAAAAATGACGTGAGGGTGAGAACGTTGAACAAGATTTCCAGCTGGCTGTCCCTCAGGTTGCAGCCTGACAGGTAACACACCTTTGCTAAGAACAACTGACTTAAGCTAAGGCTAGAAGAAGTGGGAAACATTTTAGGATAAACATGAGGGGGCTTTTAATAAGTTCCTTAGAGATGTATATGAGTGGCAGATTTAAATGGCCAGGATCTGTATTCCAATTTACTACAACACAGTGAGTCTCTAGTTTTATTTTGTTAGTACTAAGCTTAGCCTGACTTTGTAACATTAGGTGTCTCAATTTTGTCCTGCATTCAAGTCCAGGAAGAAAACTTTGGAGAGACCAATTTTGAAGTCAAGGGAATAGTGTGGTGGTGCAGGTATTGTCTGCTTCCTGAGGGAACACGACTGAGAAATTTAAAAAATTCAACACGGAATTAAATACCATGACCTACAGAGCACACACAGCAGGCTCTTTGGCTCTCATGATCCATAAAGACACAGATTTCAAAATCAGCAGTAGTAGCTTCCATCCAGAAATCTGCTCAGGGTGACTTTGCTGCTGAAGCAGTAAGGTAAGGAGAAAGCTAGACCTAGGAGGCATATATCTCAGGCTTAAACAATTCCCTAACAACAGACAATCACAGACATTTTTGTGGTGTACACACTAAAAATGCTTTTTTTCACAAGGCATTTTAGGGGTCCTATTACTAGAGCAACCTGCAATGCAGAGTGACAATCACGAACCCATAGTTCACAGGAGGTGGTTTGAATACACTGGACTGAATGTACATTAGTATCCTATTGCTGCTGTCACGAATTACCATACATGCAGTGGCTTAAAACAACACAAATTTCTTATCTTATACTTCTGGAGGTCAGAAGTCTGAAATGAGTCTTATGGGCTAAAATCAAGGTGTTGGTATGCCTGCGTTCCTTACGGAGGCTCTAGGGCAGAATCTGTTTCCTTGCCTTTTCCAGATTTTAGAGGCTGCCTGCATGTTTTGGCTCATGGACCCTTCCTTCATCTTCAGACTCTGCATCAGTCCAGTATCTGCTTCCATCATCACATCTGCTTTCTACTTGGAACCTCCTGATTCCCTCTCATAGGACTCTTGTGATTACATTGGGTTCACCTGCATAATCCAGGATAATCTCCCCATCTCAAGACTCTTTTTTTTTTTTTTTGCGGTACGTGGGCCTCTCACTGTCGTGGCCTCTCCCGTTGCGGAGCACAGGCTCTGGACGCACAGGCTCAGCGGTCATGGCTCACGGGCCCAGCGGCTCCACGGCATGTGGGATCTTCCCGGACTGGGGCACGAACCGGTGTCCCCCGCATCAGCAGGCAGACTCCCAACCACTGCGCCACCAGGGAAGCCCCTAAGACTCTTAATTTAATAAGATCTACAAAGTCCCTTTGCCATGTAACTAATAGGTTTATAGGTCCAGAAATTAGGATGTGGTTGTCTTTGGGGTCACTATTTAGCCTACCACCACAACAAAAAGTGTCTCAAATAAAATCTTGCGACTAGTGTGCCATGCTTACAATGACAAACTGGTTTGAGAGGAGATGAATATCTTTATGCATTTTGTTATTGGAGTATTAATTGTCATTTAATCTAATGGAAGGGACTCTGAGATATTAGTGAATATAGTTGGATATTATTTGGGATAGAAAGTACAATAAGAAAATATTTTTCATTTCTGACTAAATCATGGCCTTGGATTTAATGTGCTATCCTTAGTCATTTCTGAAGTTTGGAGGTCAATAGATAAAAAGGCAAATGTGGAGACAGGAAGGTCCTCAAGGAAGCAGTGACCCCATGGATGATGTAACATGTGTTCCCTCTGCTAAGGGGCCTGAGTACACAAAGAATGATTTAAGAGTAAGGATTAGCCCATAGGTGAAGACAACTAAAAGCTGGTGGATATTAAGAAGGCTTTCTCCTCCAGTTCTGATATTTCCTTCCTTGTTTGAGATATCCCAGTTTGTATAACACATGGTCTTTCTCCTCCAATTTACTCAATCCTCTTCCTCTGGAAAGTTGGGATGATTTATCTCTATGGTATATTTTAAAAGAATAACTGGGAGGGTTTGGTTCAACATCAGTCTTCTAAATTCTTTGAAGTCCACCTGCTCACAGAGAACTGTGGTCTTTATTTTGTCCTAGGGCAAAGTTCTCTTGATATGGAGAGAGGCCTGCCTTATTCCAGCACTACTGTAATTAATAAGGCATATGCCTTATTAATTCTAGGGTTCAGTTAGCATACCCATTCATCCTATTTCTCAATTTATAAAACATCCAGTGGGAATGGAGGATGTTATTTATTTGGTCACCTTAAAGATCACAGAAACAGTGAGAACAAAACAGAGATTTAGTTCAGAATTTCCATGCAGCATCTGTGTTTCAGCAAACTTTTCTGAGATGTTTTCTGAGGAAAGTTGTTTATATTCAAATATTTTTGGAAAACTTTGGGTTGAACAAAGTTGAACAAGAGTTATATTTTATTTTACTATTTCATTTAATCTACATTAGGAATTCTCAAAGTCTTTGATATGCTATTAGGTATTGTGATTCTCTGAAGCATATGGAGTTTTTGAAATGTATTTGTTTTTCCATAGATCGTTTTTGCTCCCTTGGGGTTTAAAAACTTATATACAATATTTGGAAACTTGACTATTGGGTTAAACAATGCTTTCCAAATATACTTGACTTTTTATTCAAATGAAACTTCTTCAATGACCTTGGAAAAGTCATACCCCGAAGAATTTTTAACATGTATAGGTATACACAATAACTAAAATAACTAATGAAGCCTACCATTTTGAAAAAATACAGAGCTATATTTTCTGCATTAATGAAAATAAAAAATGGTTTAAGAACTGTTTATTAAGTTTGCAAAATATGATGAAAACTTGGTTAATGAACTACCCAGTACATTTAATATCACACGTCACAAAACTCCAAGTGAGAAAATGCATACTACATTTAACCTCATGAGCTAAAAAACTCCAAATGAGTTTCTGTGCGTTGGCAATGACACGAGAAAAAAATGCTTTGTTGTGCATTTGCTAACTGTGGGAGGTTTCTTTTGGTTTCATAATGAAGGTAGTTGATGTCACATTTTCTCCTTTGTGTTTGGATTTCTTAAAAAAGCATCAACTCAAGAAGTTATAAAAGCAAATCTTGGATGAACTTAAAGAAGAAGGCATCAATAAAATAAGATAATAGTGGGAATTAATATAACAGAAAAAAATATCAAAAAGACAAAAGCATGAAACAGACAAGAGTATCATATCCAATACCTGATTCCTTAAAAGACTAATACAATAAACAAATTAAATTCAATATTAATTAAGAGAAAAAAGAAATCACAAAGAAGTAATAAAGAGAATTTAAAAACACAAAACTATATGAGAAATAAAACTAAAAATTACAAATGATTACAAAAACAGCTTTGCATCATTACGCTTGAAAGATTAGATGAGAATATTAATTTCCTTGAAAATGTAATTTTAAAATCCTGTTTTAAAAAGAAATCTAAAAATGGCAAAGGCATTCCCGAGTTAAAATTCTTCCTACCCCAAATTCCAAACACAGTTTTTATAGGCATGCTGATATCAAGAGAGATATGAGTCCTAACTTTTATAAGCTCTCTAGACAATAAAGTAGAAGATTCACAAACTCATTTACTGGATGTAATATAATTTTGAAACAAAAAGAAAGAGATCAAACTGTGAAAGGAAAATTATATAAAACATCACTCTGATATAAAATCCTGTAAGCACGTTGACAAAAGGAATTCAGAAGTAGCTCAAAAAAAGAAAAAGATACATGACTGGATTTACTTGCAAGCAATAGAAAATCCATTAATATAAATCTCAACATTAAAGGAAAAAAATCACGTCAATTTGACTGCAATGATTTGATAGTTGCCAAAAGCAGTTGAACTATTCAAACCTCACTTGTGATTGATGAAATAAAAAGCAAAACTTTTTGTTAACTAGGATGTGAGGCTTAAGATCCTTGTCAAAGTAAATCAGCCACTCCCCCCCCCCCATTCTCTATTTCTATTTCTATAGCTCTTTCAACTGAATGGAAGCAATTGATATTGGAAGCAATTGATTTAATTTTGTAATATGGCAGGAATTTCTGTTAATAACACTTTTTTTCAGGAATGTACTGGAGATACTGAGTGAAATAAATCGAGAAATAAAATATATGACTGAATAAAACCCAAACCTTAGATAAATAATTGAGGAGGATACACTGTCACACTTTACTACCTAATTAAAAACTCAAAAAGTTTGATGGAGGAAAGATCCATACTAGGGCTTGGCCAATGAGGGACACCATCAAGAGATGAGAGAGTGAGAAGATAGGTCAGGGCTTAAACTAAGCCATTAAATTTTATTTTGAATGTGAAATTAGCTTTTCAAAAAATAACGTTGAAACCTACAATGACCTCCCAACCTTGTCAATTTTCGATATGTTTAAAGTTTACCTTCAAAGAGTTGAATTTGAGAAGGTATATTTTTCCAAAAAAATCAATTACAAAACTGATTACCTTGGCACCCACCTTGCCACATTATTGTGAAATGGCTATGTCTTTCTACAAAGACCAGAGTTCCTTTAGGTGACCTCTTCATTCTGTCATCTGGTCCACGTTTCAATCACCATAACTTGTCCCTTCAGGTTTAGGGTTGGTGAGATCTTCATACTAGCCTCAGGGGTTCTGCACTCTCTCTCTCTTTGGTTTACTTGAACCCTTACATACTTTGTAAATAGTCCTTTTATTCAACTCTTATCAAATTATCCAGTTTTATTGTTCTATCTCTTTCTTACCAGGATCATGTCTGAAAAATCCTCTAATAAAACATTCAATTATGTTTTAGGAAAGGTTATGCCATCATGTCAAATGGTGATGTTTTATTTTGCCAAATACATAGCAAGCACTTTAATGCTTAGCACATAGTGAAGTGCTTAATTAGTTAAGTACTTATTGACTGTGGACGTGGAGACTTTTAATTTAATTAAGATGTTAAAATAATATGTGATTATATTTAGAGTTTATCATATTATTTCTATGGTGCTGGGAGAAAAATGATTACTCTTTCAAAAGGCATGTTGGAAAACCCATTCTACAAAATTAGCATAGTTAATCACTGTGACATCATTTCATAAAGTCTGATTTCCGTAAGGGTCTAAAGTTAAAATAGACTATAAGAAAGAGGTGTTCATTCTTGCCCAATAATACTGAAAGACACTACAGTTGACCCTTGAACACTGTGGGGATTAGAGATGCCAACCCTCCACGTGGTCAAAAATCCCAGTACAACTTCACAGTTGGCTCTCCATATCGGCGGTTCCTGCCTCTGTGGAGCTAGCCAACCGCAGATCGTGTAGTTCTGTAGCACATACCTAGTGAGGAAAATCTGTGTCTAAGGGGACCTGTGCAGTTCAAACCTGTGCTGTTCAAGGGTCACCCATATTTTAAGTGATTGCTTTGAGCAATAGCTTATCTTTACCTCCGATTCTGGAAGACCCTAATATAAATCCACGAAGGAGAACTCCTCATTGTGGAAAAAATAACTGCTCATCTAAGAAGGGGCTGGAGAAAATAGACATATTTACTTAGAGATTATTTAATCCCAAACTATTATTCCTTGAGGCCCTGAGGAATAGAGTAAGTACACAGTTTTCTGGACTCTTAAATTGTTATTCTTTCCAGTACATCCCACCCCTCTATGGACAGGATGCCAGTGAGAATGTATAATTCTCTAGAGTTGTTACAAATGGTTAAGTTTAAAAGTTTTGTACATTTACTTTGTAGGCAGCTGCTAAGCCACATTGAGCGATGGTTCCTTAAAGAGAAAGCCCCTTACTTCTAAAAGAGTCCACATAACTCTGTGGCACCCTGAAAAATGGAAGCCAGGAATGCCACTTCCAGGCCTGGCCCCAGAGCCTCCCATGTGATCCCAAAGTCTCCCTTTTTTCTCACTTGGTGTCTGTCAGCCAAATATAAAGAATGCAGCAAAGAACATATAAAAACCTAGGGAATGGAGGATCATTTGATTAAGGGATCCTGGATCATTGAAGGGATACATGAACGGGAGCCACTTATGCTAACCAGATTTTAATCTGTGATTTGAGCACAACTTTTAAGTTAAGATACTGGTATTTGTGGTGTTTGTTGTATTAGACTTAGACTTCCCTGATTCATAAATTTAGGTAACTCTTATCTTGATAGAAGCAGTCTACAAAATAATAATAATAATATTTTTAGCAATCATGGAATACTAAAAGGATACTTATTAAAAGTTTATTCAAAATTGAATGATTAGTCCTCGACAATGCAAGAAAATAATAATCGATAAAAGGAAAAGAATGGGTAAAGTCAAAATTGTCATTAGTGACAAGAAATGAGAAATTAATAGAATATAAAGATTTAGAATTGCTTAATATAAGACTGTAATTATCAGCTGCATTTCTATACTAGAGCAACAAAAAGAATGTTTGTTACTTTACCAAAAACAGTGACATACAGGTTTAAATCTAACAAAAAGAATAACAGAAGGAATAAATTTAACAAAGGTGTGTAGGAACTTTATGTTGAAAAAAAGACAGTGAAAGAATTTAAAAATACCTAAATAAATGGAGAGATATGCACTGCTTGTGGATAAAATGGCTCAGTATCATAAAAATGCCATTTGATACCAAATTAATCTTTAGATTCACTGCATTTCCAATAAAATATCAACATGGTTTTAGGGGATCTTGTCAAGCTGTTCTCAAATTTATGACGAAGATCAAAAGCCCAAAATTGTCAATACTCCTGAAAAGAATCACCTACTTAGGAGAGGGAGGGAGTTATGCTCAACCACTTATTAAGATTTATAAATTGATAATAATTAACAAAATTTGGCAAAGTTATTGGCACAGGGGTATGGAATTAGGCTTTAATAAAACAGAATAGAGAGCTAGAAACATACGATATGACACAAATCAACTTTGCTGATCTGTGGGGGAAATTCACTATTGCATAATTGTACTAGAACATTTGGTTATCTTTGTAGAAAGAATAAAATGTATCTCTTAGTATTAAAAGAGTGAAAACAAAGAAAACTATTGAAACATTTGATAATATTAAGAGCTAAACCTGCTTTTGATTAAAATACATTATAAAAATGTAATAAGATAAGACAATCTGGGAACTGGCATTTGTAATGCAAATAACTCTAAATGAAATGTCTTATAGAAAACTCCTAATTTTTAAACCTAATAATTTAATAGAATAATGAGCAAAAGTCATGAACAGATATTTAAAAAGAAAGGAAACATGAATGGCCAACAAAATACGAAAAGATATTCAACCATGTTTACACTTAGAGGAACGCAAATTAAAATGACATTGAAATACTTCACACCCAACAGAGCTGCAAAAATGTTAAAAAGCCTGACAATACTAAATGTTAGCAATGACGTGAGACAACAGGATTTATATTACCCTGCTCTCGCGAGTGTAAATTGATCTAGCCACTGTGAAAAACATCCTCACTTTACCTAGTAAAGTTTAATATGTGTACCTGATGACCTTGAAATTTCACTTTTTATGTGCAAATTCTGGAGAATAGAGTATCTAAGACATATACAAGAATATCCATCATGATATTAGTTGTAGTAGCAGAAAACCAAAAGCAACTTCAAACTTTACCAGTAGTAGTGTGAACAAAAGCAAGATTTTAAGACAGCAAACAATGGAATACTATGGAGGAGTGAAATGGAATGAATTACAAAAAATCTATCCACATGGCTCAGTTTTAAAATTTTATACTGAGAGAACATGCAAGTAATACAGAAATATACACATATGATTCTGTTTATAAATAGGTCTAGCATAAAAATAAATGCTTTTGGGCTTCCCTGGTGGCGCAGTGGTTGAGAGTCCGCCTGCCGATGCAGGGGACACGGGTTCGTGCCCCGGTCCGGGAAGATCCCACATGCCGCGGAGAGGCTGGGCCCGTGAGCCATTGCTGCTGAGCCTGCGCATCCGGAGCCTGTGCTCCACAACGGGAGAGGCCACAACAGTGAGAGGCCCGCGTACCACACACACACCAAATAAATAAATAAATAAATAAATGCTTTTAGGGAAAATATACATTTTTGGGAAAGCTATATAAAGGAATAGCAAGGAGATGATTATCCTGAAATTCAAGAAAGTGGCTTCCTATAAGATTAGGTAGGGAAGCGCCATAGGGGGACTTAAAAGTGAGTGATATTGTTATATTTCTTACACACTATGTATATAGGCATTCTTCCTATTTATTATTATACAAACCTATTATGTATATGTATATATATGCATACCTATACAATTAAGATTTTTATATGTGTAATCTTATACAATTAAATATGTAATCTTATGTGAATACTTTTTCTCAATTAAAAATTAAGAGAAAAAAGTATGAGAAATAAATTATGAACTATTGTTTTGCATGTTTAGGAAGAGAGAGCTACAATGCAGTGCTGTGAGTAGTTTTTATGGGAGTGAGATAATTGAGTTTGTTTCCAGACGGAAAGGCAAGTGTAGAAGTGAGGATAAGATTGAAAATATAGATGCAAAATGAAATAATGGATAAAGAAGGGCTTCTGAAGAAATGAAGCGGAAGAAACCTCAGTGCAGCGAGAAACATGTATTTTCTCAGAAGAGTCGTCTCTATCTCCAAGACGAGAGGTAAGCAGGGGAAGGTGAGTATAGTCACAGGTAACTTGCTTACTTTTGCCTTAGGTATAGAGGGAATTCACACTTTTTAGTTTTAATTCTTGCTTATGAAAAAGAGTCAAATCCTTTGGTTCAGGGATTATGAACCCTGAATTACTTTTTAATCCTTGTGACTGAGATTTGTCAGTATATTTTTTATTCATACGATCTTGTCTTTGGTATCAGGGATGATTTGGCTTCAGAAAAAAACTTTCAACATGGAACTTGGGGATTACTTATTAAGAAATGTTATACACATTAAAATGCATGGGAAATATAATGGAGCTTGTGTTTTATTGGGAATGGCCAGAAAGGCAGATGTATAGGAACTGGGGTAGGTCAGCTGTGGAAGAAGGAATAGGTGGTAGGAGAATAGGAACTCATTCAGGTTGAGTTCTGGGATTGAGACGGACCAGAAATGGCAGTTTACATGATTATCACACACAGAGGCTTTAGGTATAGTTCGATGAAATAGAAGACAACAATAAAAGGTCAGAAAAGAGTGGAGAGCTACTATTAAAATATGTAACCTCAGAAGTGGATTGAAGAGTACCAGTTACTCAGAAAATTCTCAAAATGAGTAACATATAAGGAGTTATGAACACTTGACACTTAAAAAAAACACTTTACTGAGGTATAATTGACATAAACTGTAACGTATTTAATGTATACAACTTACTGAGTTTGGGGATAAGTATACACATGTGAAACCATCACCAAATCTATGGCATAAACTAATCCATTATCTCCAAAAGTTTCCACCTACACTCTTTCTTTCTTTCTCCTCCTTCCTGTCTTATTATATTGTATACATATTTATATATTATTATTTTTGTGTGTGATAAGAACACAACATGAGATTCCCTCAGCAAATTTTCAAGTATATAATACAGTATTGTTTATTATAGGCACTATGCTGTATTTCTTCATCTATTAATCTTGTGTAACTGAAACTGACTAATACATTCCATTTCTCCATCCTCTCAGCCCTTAAGAACCAGCATTGCACTCTGCTTCCATGAGTTTGACATCTATTTTAGATTTCTCCTATAAGTGGTAGCATATAGTATTTGTCCTTCTGTGTCTGGCTTATTTCACTTTGCATAATGTCTTCCAGGTTCACCCATGTTGTTGCAAACAGCAGGATTTTCTTGTTTTTTAAGGTTGAATAATATTCCTTTGTGTGTCTATACCACATTTTCTTTATCCGTCATCCTTTTATGGACATTTAGGTTGCTACCATGTCTTGGCTATTGTGAAAATGCTTCAATAAACATGGGGGTGCAGATAAATCTCTTAAAGATCCTGATTTCAATACCTTTGCATATATACTCAGAAGTGGGATTGCTGAACCATCTGATAGTTCTATTTTTAATTTTTTGAGGAACCTAAGATAACAATTGTTGGTGAGAATGTGGAGAAAAAGGAACTCTCGTACACTGTTGCTGAGGATGTAAACTGGTGCAGCCACTGTGGAGAACAGTGCTTGAAACAGTAAGTGTCCTATCTCTCCCTCCCTATACCCTTCTCTCTCCCTCTTTTGTTCTTTTCCTCTAATAGAGATAATTATACTTATATAATTATGGTTAATTACATTCAAAATCATTCTATATATTTTATTATTATTAAATATTTATTATTATATGGAATAAACTTTTCTCTAAAAATTCCTTCCTGAACTTCGGTTTTGTGACTTACATCTTAAGGACACAGCAAAGAGCTTCTGAAAACACTAGGTTCAATGACATGCTAAAGTTTAGCTAATTCCTTTATAATGGGTGATATTTTTATAAAACTTTTTCATCAAAAAAAGAACTAGTTACACAAACACACACTGTAGAAAAACTACATATAGTTTAAAAAGGTTTTAAACACCAAGAATTTCAAAGTATCTTTTTTCTCCCAATTTTTGGTAAAAATGTGGATTTAGGATTTTCTACAATTTTTGAAAATTACTGTCCAAATTTACTTATTCATCAAAAGTGACAAGCATTCTTTAAGTCAGGTGCAAAATGTTTAAAGCTTTATATTTAAAAAAATTCTTCAGTTGGGGAAAAAGACAAACCACATTTACAATTAGAAATGTATCTTGGGGGGCTTCCCTGGTGGCGCAGTGGTTGAGAGTCCTCCTACCGATGCAGGGGACACGGGTTCATGCCCCGGTCCGGGAAGATACCACATGCTGCGGAGCGGCTGGGCTCTTGAGCCATGGCCGCTGAGCCTGCACGTCAGGAGCCTGTGCTCCGCAACGGGAGAGGCCACAACAGTGAGAGGCCCGCGAACCGGGAAAAAAAAAAAAAAAAAAAAAAAAAAGGTATCTTGGGTCCTGCTATAAATTTTAAAGTCCATTTATGAGGACAAAATGTTGCTTTAGCCATTTAAACATAAGTTAGTTATACCTAGCTGTTTGTTATACCTGGCAAACCAAGATGACCATTTTATAGAGCAATCTGTTGTCACTTGTACTGCCTGGAGTAATGTGAGATTTTCATTTTCCTGGAGAGTGCTGCCTCACTGTGGACAGATTAGGAATCACGGAAGTTTGACAAGGGATTAGCTTTGGCAAATATGCTTCGTCAAGCTTTGTATACAAATTTTTCTCACACGTAATATGAAGAAATATCCACCCACTTTACAAGAAATGTTGTAAAAGATGGTATCTTCTCCAGGGAAAGCTACTTAATTATAACTAGTAAATAGGCCTTTTCTGATTTACAATATCTTACGGGCTTTGCTTCACAAGATGTTTCTAAGGTATGAAGATAGAATAGTGGAAAGAAGTAATTTACATAATCATAATCTCTTCTCAGATAAGTTAGTGCATTTAATCTCAACTATTGCAAATTCAGGATGCTGCCCACTCTTGTCATGAACTCATTTTCACATTCAGTTTTGCTTTTTACATTATTTTGATTGATTCTAAGGCTGCTGTGATTGAACCTAAATAATGAAGATGATGAATTAAATTACATTATCGTGGCTGATTTCATCAGAGTGATTCCACAAAAAGTTGACACTAGTAATAGAAATGGAGTTAATAATTCAATCAATGACAATGAAGCCATTATCTATTTCCCATTTTATTTTAGTACATCTGCATATCTTCGTTCATAACATTGAAATAATTCTCTTCAGGTTATAAAAGCAAGTCACAGCAGACTAAACCACTTTCTTTTGAACATCAGAACTATGTTACAGAATCATGGGTTTAAATAATATCCTTAACAATCCATTCTTCAACAACCCTGATTATAGATATAAAATTTCTCTTAATTCTTTGCTCTTCTTACTATTCTATAGATTTACAGGTCACAGTTCTTATTTTAAAATATTCACTTATTATCTAGAGACACATTGTTTGGAATGATAGTGATTTTGGAAATAATTAAGTAGCTCCTGTGATTGATTTTTTTAAGATCTTTATTGGAGTATAATTGCTTTACAATCGTGCGTTAGTTTCTGCTTTATAACAAAGTGAATCAGCTATACATATACATATATCCCCATATCTCTTCCTTCTTGCGACTCATTCCCAACCTCCCTATCCCTCCCCTCTAGGTGGTCAAAAAGCATAGAGCTGATCTCCCTGTGCGATGTGGCTGTTTCCCACTAGCTATCTATTGTACATTTGGTAGTGTATATATGTCCATGCCACTCTCTCACTTTGTCACAGCTTACCCTTCCCCCTCCCCGTGTCCTCAAGTCCATTGTCTACGAATGTGTCTTTATTCCTGTCCTGCCCCTAGGTTCTTCATAACCTTTTCTTTTAGATTCCATATATATGTGTTAGCATATGTTATTTGTTTTTCTCTTTTTGACTTAC
>RJWK010022995.1:0-29453 GCA_004363435.1 Platanista minor | reverse complement strand
AGGGGGAGGGGTAAGCTGTGATAAAGTGAGAGAGTGGCATGGACATGTACACTACCAAATGTAAAATAGATAGCTAGTGGGAAGCAGCCGCATAGCACAGGGAGATCAGCTCAGTGCTTTGTGATCACCTGGATGGCTGGGATAGGGAGGGTGGGAGGGAGGGAGACGCAAGAGGGAGGAGATATGGGACCATATGTATATGTATAATTGATTCACTTTGTTATAAAGAAGAAACTAACACCATTGTAAAGCAATTATACTCCAATAAAGATGTAAAATAAATAAATAAATAAATAAAAATAATAAAAATAAATAAATAAATAAATCAATCCTGTGCTTTTAACCACTCCTCTATTACTCTTGTTATTAGAAAAAAAGTCATTGTCATTTCCAAAACACAAACATAAGTTTTATGTATATAATACACATATATATGAAAAATTTAAAATCATGACATAATAGGATATCTAGCACATGGTCAATAAATTATATTTATTAACCTCTCTAAACCCTCGTTACCTTAAATATGAGCAGGGACTATGCTTATTCAGCTTTGTATCCCCTAGCAATAAGCAGGTGTCCTTCACAGAGGATTAATATTAAACAGACATATTTTATACATGTAAATATAATAAACACTAGGAATTTGGATTACACTGTACAACGAGCAGTGGAGCCTCCTGAGAAACACCCGTGACCTTCCTCTATGATGAGGAGCCATGCTGGCCTGTGGCCTCTATGTGGACCAAGTTACAGCCACTGGCAGGGGTCCAAGGAGTCATGGATTCAAGGCCTGGTGTTGAGTGGCAGAAGCCCACTGAGAGATGACTTTCAGATGCAGAAAGATATGCATTTCCTCTTCACAGAAATCTGGACCCTGCAAAAGCCTGAACAAAGACCTCGTCTTTCTGCTCAATGCCATCCTTCGTGGGGGTTGTGAGGAGGAGGATGAGGCTATGGTGAGCCTGTGGGGTACGTGAATGCTACTTATAAGACTCAGTGGGTACCGACAGACCGGAAGGCCCTAGCTGAGTTGTCTGGAAAATACCGGTGTTCAGTTTTCCTCAGCTAGAATACAGCACCTTGTGTTTTTTCCACATTCTGGTTTCTGAACTCAGAGAACATGAAGAAAGGCTCATATTGACATGAGTACGGGCCGTGGAGGGAACTAGATGTCCCAACAAATGGGTCCTGTCATGTGATGCTGGGATGGATGTTGCCAAATCTCCCTGCAGGTGCCCTTTCTGCCTTGGATGGGGGAGGCTCCACAAGAAGACCCACTGCAGGCTGGAGCGTGTCCACACGGAGCTGCTTCTTAGAAGCCCGTGAAGGGCCAGCGCCACCTAAGTGGCTGTTCGGGGAATGGGCAAATGGAGGGTGTCTTTGCAGTATGGTGGGCTTCCTAGAGCTTCTCCCCTCTTTTGTACTACACCCATTACCGCCCCCCAACCCCAGTCTCTGCTCAGGACTGTGTGGTCCTGCGCTGACTATGGGGAATGGATTAAACTCCTCTCTCAAATTAGCTCTCAGGTACCCAACTCTCTCTTTACGAGTTACTTTTCCCTTTTATTGGATGCAGGTTTTGGGTTCTTCCCCTTAAATCTATTTATCTCATCTCTCACTCCCACCACCTCATAGTTTCCATGATCTAGGTCTCCAGTGTTGTGAGGAAGAACTAAGTGATTGAGGACCAAAAACTCCTTCATTAGGTGGGGAAGATTGAGAATAACTCAGTGTGTCTCCCCCCGCCATGGGTATTTTCACATTTGCACTGAGCTCTGGCTTAACTTGAGGAACTAATTGGTAAGGAAGGAATTACAGGCAGGCTGCTGGGGTAGATGGATAAATGGGCAGTTTTCATTAGCATTTTTCTAATCAATGAGATAAGTGACCACAATGTACATTCTACCATTTGGAGGACACATACAAATCATATTTGTGCCTTCAAGGAAGTAGCAACTCACAGCAGAGGGACATAGATCATAAACATATAGATTAAAAGTATAGTCACACAAGGATTAAAAAAAATGATAAAATATCATAAGGTGTGGCATAAGATGTGCTTAGCCAATCAGGGATTAAGATGAACTGGAAATAATACTCTTTGAGCATCCGTTGTGTGCCAGACACTATACCAACCACTTTCATATATTCTTTCTGCCTACTCCTTCCCAACCTCTTTAAGTTAGGTTTTATTGTTTTTATTATGAATTCGAGAAAACTGAGGTTCAGAGATGTGAAGAAAATTGTGTTGAAAGTCACCCTGACTGGAAGTTTCTGTGAGATCACGAGCTTCTCAGCAGGGGTCAGGGATGAGGTTGGCTTGTCCATCTTTTAGAAACACAAGACTAGAGAAAGGAAGCATGTTCCTAGGTCCACCTTCATCAGAAATACCTGAAGATTTTGCTGAATAAACAGATTTCTGGGCCTCACCAGAGAGCCATTAAATCAGAATTTCTGGGAGTGAGATACAAAATCTGAATTTTTGAGAAATGTAAAAAATAGAGAAGAGGATAAAGAATAATATATATTAACCTTGTTGTGATTATTGAGAATTGACAACTGAAAATATCTTTTTAACTGTGAGGTTTATTGAGGTATAATTTAACACAGTAAAAATTACCCTTTCTGGATGAGCAGTTCTATTAATTTTGGCAAACACAGAATTATGTAACCACCAACATAATGGAGAATATAGTTGATATCCATCACATCATTAAATATGATGTTAACTATAGTTTTTTGTAGATACTCTTTATTGAGTTGAAGAAGTTGTCTCTTATTCCTAGTTTGCCAAGTGTTATTATCATTAATATATTTAAAATTTTGTCAAATATTTTTTCTGCATCTGTTAAGATGATCATTTTTTTTTTCTTCTTTACACTGTTAACTTGTTGAAGTACATTGATTTATGAATGTTGAACCAACCTTGCATTCTCAGGATAAAACTTACCATGATATGTTATTATTTTCATAAAGTGCTAGGTTTGATTTACTAATAGTTTAAGAATTTTGCATCCATGTTCACAAGGACTGTTGATTTGTAATTTTATTTTTTTGTAGTGCTCTGTCTGAGAGTTATGATAAATGCTAATGATAAAGTGATAACATTTTGTGATAATTGCTTTTTTTTTTCCAATAAAGCCAAACTTATTAAGTATTTATCAATAGGCTTCTTTGTACTCTGGCTTCTGGCTGATTTTGGACAACAGGATGTCTTGGCAGAGACAGGAAGGAAAGAGAATGGGCTGGTGCATTTATTTTTACCTGCTTTCATCCCTGACAGACCTTGGCATCTTTCTACCTAAGACCACAGCTCTTGCCAGGAAGTTGTCTCTGTATAGCTCTCTCTCTGGATTCCAGAAATTGTTCTCTCACCTTCCTTCTTTGGACTGGAGTAGAAAACAGTTCCCTTTTCTTGTTAGCCTTGGTATTGCACCTTGTAGTCTTCCCTTAACCTGGTACGCCTTTGTAAATTACTCCTTAAAAACCTCAGTAGCCCTCTTTGTGTGGTCTGTTTGATTTCTGCTGAGACCCTGGCTGATATATACTTCACCAGCTTCCAATCCTTAGATCCTATTATTTGGACTTACAGATATCTTTTAGTTTCACTGAAAATTAAGTTTCTGTTTCTTGATTGGTTTGGGGGATTTTTTAAGAAGCGAAGGGGGCAGAAAGTACTTCGCTTGAAGAGAAGCTTTTGAGACCATATATTGAGTGAGTTACTCTTCCACACTGGGGTGTAACAAGTATTGTCCATGTTTGGTTTAAAGATGGCAGAGTCACATAATCCATGACCCCTCTCTTTCCCACATGCCAAGAAGAATGAATCATTGCCTCTTCAGTGTTCCCAAATTACCTTGAACATGACCGTATTGCAAGTGCTCCACAAGTCTTGAAGGCAAGAGGCACATCTCCTTTTCCTTTTGTGTCCCCAGAGAATAGCATAGAGATGAGAAACAGAGCTAGTTCTCTGGTTACAAAGGCCCACTCTCAAAGGGTGACTAACGATCCAAGGAGATTAAGATAGCAAATGCTGTGCTTCTGTGTGGGAGACTGTGTACGTGTACACGTGTGTGTGCATCCAGTCTCTAAGCTTTTGGCACATGCCTTGCAGACTTTGTACTAAAGTCACACAGAACTGAGGCCTTGAAACTTTTCTGAGGACGTGTGGACCCACAATGACTGGTGTTTGCTGAGTATATAATACCTCCTAATCCTCAAATGGGGAAACTGTAGAATGCAGAGGAACATCCCACAAGGGTATTTAGTGTGTAGCTATTTAAGACATATGATTATAATATTTTTCATTAATTAACATAAACATTAATAACAAAAAAATGATCATAGTATTTTTTAAATCTTCTCCATCTCTTTTCTTCACACTCTTTTCTCCCTTATTTCCACTTAGATCATTTCAAAGTTTTCAGGTCACTAAAATAAAAATTTTTTTTAAATTTTATTTATTTTGTTTTTATTTATTTTTGGCTGCATTGGGTCTTCGTTGCTGTGTACGGGTTTTCTCTAGCTGCGGCGAGCCGTGGCTACTGTTCATTGCAGTGTGTGGGCCTCTCATTGCGGTGGCTTCTCTTTTTTTTTTTTTTTTTTTTTGCGGTATGTGGGCCTCTCACTGTTGTGGCCTCTCCCGTTGCGGAGCACAGGCTCCGGACGCACAGGCTCAGCGGCCATGGCTCACGGGCCTAGCCGCTCCACGGCATGTGGGATCTTCCCGGACCGGGGCACGAACCGGTGTCCCCTGCATCGGCAGGCAGACTCTCGACCACTGTGCCACCAGGGAAGCCCTCAGTGGCTTCTCTTGTTGTGGGCACAGGCTCCCGGTACGTGGGCTTCAGTAGTTGTAGCTTGCAGGCTCCAGAGCACTGGCCCAGTAGTTGTGGCAAACTGGCTTAGTTGCTCTGCAACATGTGGGATCCTCCAGGACCAGGACTTGAACCCATGTCCCCTGCACTGGCAGGTGGACTCCTAACCACTGTGCCACCAGGGGAGCCCTAAAATAAAAATTTTAATTACTTGTGTGTGTGTAAGCCTTGCTGTATGTTCATAACTTTCTCTTCTCTTACTTTTGTTCTTTTTCTCTTGTTCCTAACCCTCATCGTATGCTGCATCTTTTCTTTCAAATTTGAACCTTTTAATCTTCTGTGGGCCAGGCAACTTGTTAACAAGCCAGTTAGCACAGTGTGCTACACAAAAGTCAATAAGACTTGGAGACAGAAGGATTAGATGTATGACACAAAATGGTCTCTGTTCTAGCTGGATACTGCTCAAATTTTCACCATGTATCAGAAGTCTCCTGAGAATCTTATAAAATGCAGATTCTGATTTAGTTGGCTTCTGGTAGACCTGTTATTCCTCATTTCTAACAAGCACTCAGTGACCCTAATATTGCTAATTTACAGATCACACTTTAAGTACAAAGTTAGACTCCTGGGGATTGGCCCAAATTTAGTCATTAGTTATAGGGGACATTATTGTTAAGTTTTAATATATATTTTTAAATGCTATTGGTTCATGGTCCACTTTGAAAAGTGTTGGCTTCCTGACAGATGAATCAATTAGAAGGATCTAAGCAAAATATGACTCAGCTGCCATTTAAAAAGCAGAACTCTGTGAATGAGGTAAACATGTGTGAGAAATAAATGTTGGGCCAAGGGAGAATCCTCTCAACAAGAAAAAGAGACACAGCTTGCCATCAGTCTATTTCAGGTGGGTTAGAAACAACTTTAGGACAACATGAAGGTTGTGATAATTCTCTCTGGTTTCTCCTCAAAACCTCAAGTGCTTTAGGATATAATCTTGGTGTCATTTATCTTCTAGAGAGTGTAGGGAGAAAACTGTAGTTGTCTTCTGGGATTTTGCTTAGTGGTTTGGAATGATAAGAATTGTCCAGCATGCTTTGCAACCGTTGACCAATCTGCAAGAGGATAGCTTTTCTTTTCACTTATAGTTTCTCAGGCTCTGCTGTGTCTTAGGATTTTTCTGGTTCCCTTCTTCAAAGGTACTTTATGGGAAGTTGATTTAGGCAAGGGGTAAAAATTCGGTATTTGCCAATTCAGGTTGATTGTTAGTGGCCGAGGGATTACTGTGTTAAAAAGGATTCTAAGAGGGTTTTGTTAAGATTCATGAATGTGGTCTGCTAAGAGGGTAGGAGTGAGGCATGTGCATCAGATATTTGCTATTTCTAACCCACCGTTAGAAGGCAGAAGACTCCTTGAAAAGCTAGTGGGACATTGGTTCATTAGCCTTAAGCCCTATAACCACTAGAATCAGCCCCACATGCTGTTTCCCCCATTCCTTGTTTTCAGTGCCATTGCCCCTGCATTTGAGGGTAATGTGCAAGTTTTGGCACGATGAGTTATTTTTAATTACCCAGTCAGATACGATTTTGTTGGATGTCTTCTCATTTTTATTGTCTATCCTATGCCATGAGCATTTCTAAAAAGGCAATAGTTTCCTAAGTAAGAGAGCAGCAAGGTTTGTTAGTTGGTCTCGCTGGCTTTCTTTTTAAATAATCAGGTGGTCTGCTCTCTGAAGCTTGTCTTCCCACCTGGGAAACTGTCACTTGTCACTCTTGGGTTGATCGCTAGAGAACAGCTTGTCATGCTGTACTCTGGACTGTGATGTGATCCTGAGTCCTCTGGTCTTGAGGCTCTGCTGACTGTAAGGGAGGTTTATGTGGTACCTCCAGCCTTTCAATAAAATCCCCTTTATATGGCTGGAGCTAAGGTCTCTATTACACTCAGCTGGGACCGTTTTTTTGCAGGATTGATTTTTTTCATTAGCCTAAGAACAATGACAAGCCAGTGTTAACATGGTTCAAACCAGAAATGAGCTCTGGGTTTGCTGGCCTTCAGTAAGTGGTTTTGTTCAGTGGGAATTGAACTGGTTTATTTGGATAGCTCTGGGTCTGAGTTCTGCCACATCTCTTTCTAACTGGTGACCTTGAGAAAGTCATCGGCCTCGCTGAGCCTTCATTTTCTCACCTGCAAATTGGAGACAATAATAAGTACCTCCTTGAGGTGGTACTTTCCGGGATGACTTGATGGAACAGAGCTGGCCACCTGCCCTGGGCTGGCACAGGAGAAAGCAATGATCTTCCAAGTACTTTAAGCCCCTGAATTTGGGGATCTCTTCGTTATATCTTCTATTGTAACAAATTAAGTAGTCATGAGTTTTTTGAGGTCCTAAAGTAACTCAAAATAATATGAATGTCATTGGTCTAACAGAAACTTAGAAGATTTTGTTGGCCACATGAGATTCCTGAAGATACAGGGGTCTGACAAACTCTGGACCCAATCTCAGCTCTGGAACACTTCTGTAACTAAGATTTTATGCAACCCCAAAGGAAAATAAATTCTTAAGTCTTCAGACACCAAAGAGTCAAGATCCAATCTTTTTTCCAGGGCCTTCCCAGGAGAGGCCACAGCAGTGAGAGGCCCGCGTATGGCAAAAAAAAAAAAAAAAAAAAAATTCAATGAGGAAGCAAGTGAGCAAGTATCTGTATTTTACATATGAGTGGATCAGGTTTCTCTTGGTGGTAGTGCGGAGTGTTGGAGATATGATTTGGGGACAACAATGGAAGCAATGGGAAAGCCTGGGTCTGACCATTCAAAATCATGCTTGAGAAGATAGTGCCAGAAAAAAAAGGAAGGGATATTCTTCAAGGTCATCTTGTACACTTAATCCAAGCATCCCTGGACCTACCTAGAGGACAAGGACCTTATCTAGAGGGCAAGCAGCCTCATCCTAGCTCCATTCAGCTGAAACCTCCTCCTCTGTACCTTGTGTCGTCAGAGTCAGCCTTTCTATGGTTCTCAAAGGTCAATGGCCAGTATAATCTACATGAATGGGAGAAGACCCTTCCTTCTTACTCATGAGTAATGAATTCATTTACTCATTCGTTAATCATGTAGTTACTGAACACTTATTTTATGCCAGGGAAATTGTAGATGTGTATTTTAGTGGGTATGTAGCTGAGAGGACTAGAACATGCAAGAGGCACAATACAGGTGCGAGGAAGGTAGTAAATGCAGCAGGAATCAACACAGGCACAGCACAAGGCAAGTGTCTCCTGTCACTCAGCTGCCTTTGTCTACTGTGATAAAGGCATGTGATTAATTACACATAGAGACCGTATGTATGTCCCCTCACTTGCTAATTGCAATTAGTCGCAGGAGCACTGAACATATTGCTTTTCCTGAATGTCAGGACATTTCACTGGATTCCCCTTGGTTCTCTGAGAAGCCACAATTAACTTTATTAATTATTCTGTTCACCACATGTGCTTCACTTAACGTAGAACCAAACTAATGAATGTTAATCTTTTAAAAACTTTTTTTTCTAAAAGTCATCTTGGCTGCCATCCAATTAACACCATCAGTGGTTCCTTAGACAAAACCACGAATATCATCAAGTCCGTCCAAGGCTGGTGGGAGAGAGGAAGCCAACTTCAGTTCCAAGAATTTGTTCATTTCTTCTCCAGGGAGGGAGAGGCTCTCTGCTCTGGTAAAAAGCCATGTGGTACTTTCGGTGGGTATGCTTTGAAAGATTTTCTAACTGGCCAAGCAAGCGTCTCTGCAGTGACCCATCCATAGCACCAGGTAGTACAGAGTTGGCAAACCAGAGATGTGTACTAAGGACTAGGCTAGGAATGCAGGACAACTTAAAAATGCACAAAATCCTGCTCTGACGCCAGCAATACACCTGGAGTTGAGCAGGGTGCTTTCCTGTCTTTATGATCCAGGTAGCTTCTTCCTCTTTACACTCCTATGATTTTTCTCAAGATTTCTATGAATCTCTGTGTGTGTGTGTGTGTGTGTGTAAGGGAAGGCTTACTTGCTCATGGCTTTTCCTACATCCGTGTATCTTGCCTCTTCCCCACATTGTGTTGATTCAGGTGTGAAACTCAGCAGCTTCTTTGATTTTCACACACGCATGCACTTTCCCAAAGCACTCATGAGAATTTGAGGACAAGATAGTAGGTGAATTTACATCACACCCCCACCCCCCAAACAAGCTCAAATGGAGGAGCTGGCATCACTGTTTGAAGACATCCTTTAGGCACCCCCTCCATGGAGTTCTTCACCCCATCGAGTTCCAGCTGAGTCCACCTGGCGAGAAACAACGCATTTTGCTCTGTCTGCTGCACAGCATTTTCATCGTTCTCCTCTGGAACCTTGATGATTCTTCTGCCTGTCAACTACAAATTGGCATTTTCTATTGGCACTTGCCATCCACCTCTGCAAGGATGAAATCATTTGCTGCTGCAGCTGCTGACTTTCAACACCCCCGAAAGGAGTTCAGGTGGAGAGCAGAAATGAGGCACTCTGTGCTCTGGGAAAAACTGGCAGAACAGGTCTTCAGCTAGTTAGATATTTTCAGGAGCCAATTTTATGAGCCCAATTCTAACTCCTCGTATCTAGAAAAGCACTAAAATCCTTCATGGTGATGTCTGCTCCTCGTGACTAGCAGCAACCTGCACGAGACTAGAAGAAACCTGTAAAAAATATGGGCTTCCCTGGTGGCACAGTGGTTGAGAGTCTGCCGGCTGATGCAGGGGACACGGGTTCGTGCCCTGGTCTGGGAAGATCCCACATGCCGCGGAGCGGCTGGGCCCGTGAGCCATGGCCGCTGAGCCTGTGCGTCCGGAGCCTGTGCTCCGCAACGGGAGAGGCCACAACAGTGAGAGGCCCGCGTACCGCAAAAAAAAGAAAAAAAAAAAAAAAAGTGCTTGATCGCATGTACCCCCCCTTCACCAAAATTACATGTATACTGAACTTCCCCCTGCTTCTTTGGAGCAGTTTCTCAGAGCTATCTGGAATGCTGTCTCCCAGGCTGCAGTCCTCATTTTGCCCCAAATAAAACTACTTAACTCACAACTCTCACATTTTGCACTTTTTAAAGTCGACATGCCTCAAGCATACCCATCAATTTTTTTTTTTTAAAGATCAGGAGGAAGAGGGAGAGGTAAGAGAGAATTCCTGTTGAAACATGAATTATTGTGCGAGCTGCTACAATACTTTTTAAGTCAGCATCACCGCAATGCGTTCTCCTAATTACTACTTAAAATACCTGGCACGCCAGTGAGCTTGTTAATACGCCACCTTTATTCAGTGTTGCTGTAACCTTGTGAGCCAGGCAGGGCAGCCATGTGTCATCGCCACATTTTGCAGGTTAGGAAACTGAGCCTCCAGGTGGTGAACGCCCAAATGGGCATAGCTTTTTTTGGTAAAATGTTCTGTCTGCCTTATCTGGCTCTAAGATGGCTGTTTTTGGGGGCTATAGGAGGGATCAGGAAGTGGTGAACCATTTAACCTGGGCCCTTCTCTCTCTCATTCCACTCCAAATTCCATCTTGCTTTGAGGCAATGCTCCGAGGAACACGGAGCAGAATGTGAGAATAGCCAGCCTGCATTGGGTTATTTGCAACGTTTCTCGACCTTGACACTATGGAAATTTTATGCAAGATAATTCTTTGTTGTCGGTGGAGGGAGATGTAGTATGATGCTTAGCAGCATCCCTGGCCTCTACCCACAAGATGCCAATAGAATCCCTGCTCCCAGTCCTGTGACAATCAAAAATTTCTCCAGATATCGCCAAGTGTCCCCTAGGGAGACAAAATCACCTGTGGTTGGGAACCGCTGAGTTACTGTCACACACCCATTGTCATGGTGGTTTCTTGTCTTCATGACCTGTACCATGGATAATCGATCACGTTGAGCATCTCAGAGAAGAGGTGAGAATCATGCAAGGCATATGGTAAAGAAAAAGGATTTGAACCTCGTGTTCCCCTTTCACTGGAAAGAGGACATGTGCCTTCACTCTGCTGAAGACAAAGGAAGATAAATACGTCACCCCTTTCCACGGCAAGAGCTCTTCTGATGGGGCATTGCTGCTAATGGCTGCGACTTTTACTACAAATGGCCTGAGCAGTGCCAAGAACCACACGTCAGTCCATTTAAGGAAAAGATGGCATATTTGAACAGCTTGACACTGTGAAGGCATAAATTGTTGGGAGAGACAAATGTGAGCTGGAGAGATTTGTAGATGTGGCAGACAGTAACCCTGGTATTTCACGTTAATTGTTTTGCTCAGGCAGGATACCTCCTGTGATTTACATTCTGGAGCAGGGAGATGATGGACTGAGCCAGACAGCTTGTCACCTCCGGAGAAGACGAGTGGGAATGTGACAGCAACCGTGGAAGCTCTCATTTGTTCCAGAGCATCAGGACTGCTGTCAGGTGCCTGGGGGGAGGCCAAGCGGGAAGAGCAGAGGCCTGTACCCAGTAGCTGAATGGAAGAATTGAAAAATAGGTGGCAAAATCCCTTCCATCCAAGGGCTCAGAAGTGATGTGCAAATAAGCAGGGGGAGGGCACCAGACAGACGCTGGCGTTGGGTTTGTCTAGCCCATCCTGCAAGTGCGAACCCGCCACCATACTTTGTTGTGCGTGGGCAGAGTTGGGAGGGGCAGATAGAGAGTTCAGAAGGAACAGAGGGTGTTTGTCCAGACCAGGAAAAGCTTTGATCAGTACAGAAGTGTGGATTTAATCTTTGCTCACCTGGTACAGCTGATGAGGAAACAGGAAAAGGTCACGTTGTCTCCCCTGAGTCAGTGTGTTCCTTTACTTAGTCTTTCAAGAGGCTCTTTGTCCAGAAGCTATTGCTCCTTTCTCCAAACTGCAGGAATGATCTAAGACCCTTCTGCACTGAGTGGAGCTCAGCCAGACCGGGCTAACTGCAGACTCAAGCAGAATCATGGTGGGTCCTGGCCAGAGAGGCTCTGGAAACCATCCAGAAGCAGTAGGAGGAGATGTTTACTGGTCAATGTGTGGTCAGGACTGGACCAAGGAGCCATCAGGGTTGTCAGACCCTTTGTTAGAGATGTGGTCAGGGAAGTGGTGGCATTGACAGGGCAAGGTGGCTTCGTTGGGCAGCATAATGTCAGCCTGGCCAAAGCTGGAGCCAGGTTTCCAGAATCTTCTTCACTTGGAGCTTTGGGGTCAGAGTGCGCCCAAGGGGACTTTGTGCAGATTTGGAAGGTGGCAGTGAAGCAGCAGCCATTCCTCCCAGAAGGTGATCATGGTCATCCATGGTGACAGATGGACACCCAGGTGCCCTGTGGGTCCTGGCTTGGCTTTTTCTCCACTCTGTGCCCAGCTTGTCCTACTGAACAATGGCCTCTGATCAGTAGCGGCCTAAGTCCACCACGGGTGTGTGGCCTTGACCCACAAAGATAGCAGCTCCACAGACTCTCCAGAAGACCCCTGCCAGGTCCTCCTCCGTGGCCGGGTGGCCTGGCCTCTACACGCCCCCATTAGCTCCAGCTTGTCCACCTGTGCCAGGTGAACCTCAAGTGGGCTGGTCAGTTACTATTTCTTTGATTTTCTGACTCTTTCCAAACTTCACTTTACTGGCTTCTCCCACATTTTCATCTCATTCTTTTCATAAAACTCTTATCTCTGTACTGCTTAGAGTGCATTGTTTTTCCCACTGGGCCAGATTGACACAGCAGAGAGGGATCTTCTGAAGTCTGGTGGCCTTTTTGTGGGAGTCAAACAGTCGCCCATACACGGTTGTCCCTCAGTATCCCTGGGGGATTTGTTCCAGGAACCCCACAGATACCAAAATCCGCAGGTACTCAAGCCCCTTATATAAAATGGTGTGTCGTATTTGCATATAATCTGCACATACTCCAATAGACTTTGTCACCTCTACATTACTTAAAATATCTAATCCTGTGTAAATGGTATGTGAATAGTTGTAAACGCTATGTAAATAGTTGCCAGATTGCGGCAAGCTCAAGTTTTGCTTTTTGGAACTTCCTGGAATTTTATTTTTTGGACTGTTTTCAATCTGTGCTGGGTTGTTTCTGTGGATACAGAACTTATGGACGTGGAGGGCTGAGTGAACTCCAAGGAGACCAGACTGCCTGAAAAGTGAGTATGGTGCAGACCAGGAAATATTTCTTAAGGAAAAATGATCCCAACATTTATTCATTCATTCATTTATTCATTCATTCTCTTTGTCAACAGAAAGGAGAAGGCTGTGCCAGGGAATGTGCTAGAAGTACAATGGTCACTGGTGACTAAAACAGAAATGGCTGCTTTCCTCAGAGTGTTTAGAGTTTAAAGCAGATGGCAGAAAATTAACAAATAATTAGCATGTGATTTTTTTTTTTTTTTGCGGTACGCGGGCCTCTCACTGTAGTGGCCTCTCCCGTTGCAGAGCACAGGCTCCGGACGCGCAGGCTCAGCGGCCATGGCTCACGGGCCCAGCCGCTCTGCGGCGTGTGGGATCTTCCCGGACCGGGGCACGAACCCGTGTCCTCTGCATCGGCAGGTGGACTCTCAACCACTGTGCCACCAGGGAAGCCCAGCATGTGATTATAAATTATAGTTTATCACATGGCACCTATCACAAACAGCATGAGGCAATAGACCATAGTATAGCTGAAAGCGAGACCTATTTAAATAAGGGCGCCTGGGAAGACCCCTCTGAAGAGTTGAGGTTTAGGCCAAATCTTGTAACAGAAGATGGATGCATCCACAGGAAGAGTGTTTGTTCTCTGCTGAGGGAACAGTCTGAGTGAAGGCCCTGAGCTGGACAGAGGCACATGACAGAGTCATGGGAGAACAGTGAGGACATTTTGTGTAATTGTGACCAGCTCTTTGACTGAAAAATACCAGCTTCAAGCCAGAACAGAATGAGGCCTGAGACCCCCCAGAGCTCCGGCAAGCAGTTGGTGTGGACCCACAGGAAACCAGAACGTGGAGCTGAGCATCAGGGAGAGGAGAGAATGTTCATGAAGAAGGAGTTAGGACCGTGGTCTGGACGAGGGCTGCCACTGATCCATACGGTGCCTTTGTGTGAAACAGAAAGAGAGACCCCTTCCTCTGAGAGACAGAACCCGGGGCTGGGGTTCCTGGCTTGGCCAGTGGAGCCAAGGCTGGATTTCAGCTCCCACTTCAGCAGGGCCCAGCCTGCATCACCACATGCAACACCTGATGGGGATAATGAGTTTGTGCTCAGCTGCCTGAGGCCAGAAGGATTTCTGAACCTCTTGCTAAAGAGGGATTTGGTGAGTAAGTATCCCACATCTGACTCTATGGGAAGCAGCTAGCTGCCCATGTACCTAAGCTAAGTGCTAAGTCAACTGGCACTTCTCATGATGCTATTGTTCATGTCAATGAATTTCTTTTGTCATTTCAAAGGCTTTGGGGGCATTATAAATCTGATGTGCAAAAACAAGATAAGTCCCCTCCGCCCATTAAGAGCTTCATGCTAGGCCTCCAGGGGCACATACACAGCTGGGATGATCTCTGGTTGGGGTGAACCTGTCAGTTTCTATAATGGGGAAAAGAGGTGAAAGGGGAGGACTAACGTTTATTGACCCTTACGACATACCTGGATGTTAGACATTTTACCTACATTTGTGATTTAACTCACATAACTATTCATGAAGCAGGTATTTCCAACCGCATGTGACATGGGAAAATCTATTAGCTAACTTGTCACCATCTCTGTAAGTAAGTGCATCAGTGGGATTTGACCCCAGTTCTGTCTTATCAGGACTCTGTGTCAGTTCTGTCTTATCAGGACTCTGTGTGAAGAAAGTAAGAGCAGATGCCTTTGGAGTTGCTGTAAACAAAACAGTTTGGAAATAGACTCAGGTGGTTGTGGGCCTCTGATGTTGGCTAGATTCCTTTATCCACCTGTGCCAATGAGGTATCTGAATTTCTCTGGGGTGAGGAATCCTGGGAGAGGAAATGTGCCAATCAATGTACTATAACTGACATTTGATTAACCAGGAAGCCAATACCTAAAAGAGAGGAATTTTCTCCCAAAGCAGCCTTGGTTTGCTCTCCCCTGATCATATCAGGCTTATTGTCAGTGTTTCTGATGTGCTCTTGGACACTGGTGCCTGTCAGGGAGGAGAGCCACATAAGAATCCGAGTGGTACCTTTGGAACAATCGCTGGGACTGTACAATATAATCATTCCCAGTTGATGTTGAACTTGGACCTTGAGCACATGACCTATGACTGAATTCAGTTTCCTGACCTTCTTTATGAGGAGAAAAAAGGAGGCCGTGTGTCTGAGCAGAATTTTTGAGCTGGAAAGACCTCAGCACTGCCCAGATCACTGTCATCTAAGTTATCAAGAAGAGAAAAAACACCTGCTCTCTGTGTGCAGGTGCTGAACCATCAGAAGGGGTGCCCCCACCTCCCTGAGCTGGCCCAGAGCCGGCTTTTTGACTTTATGTTGATTTTGGTTGCTTTCTCTGTCTGTGACTGTCTCCAGGGGAGGAATCTGAAACTAGGGCTTTCTTGCTTCTGGGCACACAACCTCAAGTTTGAGAAGCAAAATGTCATAATGTCATATGTGTGTGTGTGTGTGTGTGTGTGTGTGTGAAGGTGGTGTGCACATATAGGAGAGAACCATCAATCTACTTCGATCCAAAAGAATTGAATGTGGATCATAGCCACTGCCAAACTGTGGCCAGCAAGGAGAGAGCTGAGGGAAGAAATACCCCAACTTTCTTTCTCCCCAGCTTCTAATTCTTGCCAGTGCTTTCCACTGGTCAACCCAGTCAGAAACCAAAAAGCAAGGGAGCCTGGCTGACACTGTCCACAGAGGCCAGCCTCATGAGGCTGAGCAATAGACATTGGAGAGTGGAGGTGGAGGGACAGAGAACAGAGAATATCCAGCACAGGACTTGATCAAGCTGGCTCTATCCAAGAGAGAACACGTTCAGTTATTCTAAGAACTGAGTGTACCTGGACACTTTGAGGAATGGCAAGAGGGTTGAGTGGCTGGAGGGGGATGAGTGGAGGAGGAATTATTTTTTGAAGATTCAGAAGATATTCTTGACTTTGACAGTGTCTCCAATGAAAACCGATATACAGGACAATGAATCCAGCCATTGCTACCTGGAATGTTACAACTGATAGAGATTTTGACTTGTTGGAAGGGTGCATCAACACAGTTTTACTGCATCACCCTTCATTTTTAAATTGCCGACTGCTGTGTGTGTATGGCAGGGTGGCGAGGCAGGGAGGCTTATAACTCGAGCTGGAATTATCTCCTTCTGTTCAGCCACAGCTGATCAGGAAAGCAGAGGGCCAGGAAGAGATAGTTGGGCCACACCAACTCACTGTATGGCTGTTTCCAAACAGGGGAGCTAAGCCTCTCATGGAATAGAGAGTGGGAAGAAAACTGTAGGGAGGCTGGCCTTGAGACCTAAACTTCATTTTTTCCTGGTCTCTAACAGCTCTGCATCTATAGTATCTCTTGCCTGTTAGTTTCTAGTCCAGGCATGCCAGGAGCAGTCATTTCCCTAAGAGGTGGTTGATTCCTTCCTCTTATCCTAATCAGGCATGTATTTCTTCTCTTTCCTAGGAAATACACAGAAACTTGGTAGATTTCCATGTCAGTGCCTATTTAAACCTTTTTTCTGTTGTGTACACACCAATGTCTTCTGCACACCTGGGTTTCTTACCTCCTCATAGACAGTGAGCTTCTCAAGAAAGAGGCAATATTTGGAACTGACTAGAATCTACCCCCTGTTTTCAGTGCCAGGTTTAGAAGCCATTGGCTTCTTAACAGGAAATGACACGTTTTGGATGAATTTCTAGGAAGGCAGTATCAGTAGGCTGAACAGGGAGTGATTGGGAAATGATTTGTGGTAGAGATCAGCAGTATGCTCCACTGTGGAGGATAAATAGGATTTTGATAGATAAAGGGGAGAGGAAGAGGTATTTTGGGCTGGTGTGATAGAATGAGCAAAGGCTTGGAATTGGGCAGGATTGTGATTTATTGGAAGAAAAGTGTGTAGCTGGCGCACAGGCCATGTGCTAATGAGAAATAGAAGGGAAAGCTGGAGGCCAGTGTTGAGGACTTTCTGCTCCTCTTCCCACTAAGTGGGGGACTTAGCATCAGGATGGGAGTTGGGGCTTGGCTAGGACTTAACTGGGGTGGGTCTGTGGTGTCAGTATATAGCAAAGGGGCAACCCAAGGTGGTGTCCTGAGCAGAAGAAAAGCAGAGAACCACAGAGGTGGTCTGAACAAAGTAAGCAATCAAATGAGCTTCTCTAATATAGGCTCTGTCCATGGGGATGGTACAAAGAGGCCCCTGATCTTCGGGGGAAAGAAAAAAGCTGGTTCTGAAGCAAAGAGAAGGGTAAGATAAAATGGGTAAGGTGGGAGAGTGGAGGGTAAGATTGAGGGGGTTCATTTGGAAGGGCACATGGGGGAGGGCAGAGCCAGGATGGGTTTCTGAGGCTATGATGATGAACAATGGGATTCTTTTCATGGGGGGCCTGGGAGGGCCTAATGTGGTCACCGTCCCCTGCCCCCCACCCCACCCCAAACAAGCTCCCCTCAAGGGCTCCTGGCCCTTTGTCAGCCCTGAACCGCCAGGCTAGATGTTGTGGGCTTGATCTCAGTGATATGTACGTGGTGGATGTATCCAAACATGGCATTCCTCCCTTGGGGAGTTTCTCTTCTCACACCATTCCCAAGTTGAAGCTTTGTCTGCTAATTCCAGATGCACGGATGAAAAAAGGAGATATTTAGCAAGACCGTTGGTGGGGATCTGGAAGAAGAAGCATGCTGCTCACTATGGAGCAGAATCTTTTTTCTTTTTTTTAATGTAGTATAATATAATGTGTATGTAAAGGTGGAGCACAGGCAAAGAGGAGACATTGTGAAATTGGCAGATACTTGGGCCCATCCGCAGAATCACTGAATGTAACACCTACAGATTACAGAGCAAAATCTTAATAAAATTCCCTTTAGACTTTCCCATTAGTTCCCTATATGTCCATCCTAGTTTCTGTCTCTAGCAACCACCTTATCTTCCCTCTTTTCCTTCCTCTTGCCAGACTCTATAAATCCCTTCTTAGCCCTAAGCAATCAGACCTTGCTTTCTGTGATCATGACCCACTGAGCAAAACAAAAGTGAAAAAGGAGTGCCAGTTTTTGCCTCAAGTATGTCCCTTAGAGGACCTCATTGTCCAAGTCTAAGCAGTTTATAAGGATAGTCACTCCACGAAACAGGGCTCTTTACAGGGAGGAATTCTTTCCCTCAGTACTATCACACCGGTTCTCCTGGATGAGGCCACCAGAAGTTGAGCACAGAAGGGTATATGTCAGGATGAGTCTAGCAGCCCCAGCGTGAGATGAGAGGGTAAAGGGATGTCAGGGAAGGGCACGTGATGAAACAAAGGCAAGATTGCTGTCACCATCCCAGGGGGCAGCAGGGAGGTAGGGTCTGGACAGAAAGACAGTAACTGTTCATTGGGTGCCTGCCACAGCACAGGGCCCTGAGACTACAGCAATGAATCAGATCATCCCATTGCCCCGCAGGAGCTCAGAGAAGAGGAGGACATGGAGCTGCAACCATGGCTTGTCCTCAGGGCGGACAGTGTCCTTGTACCAAGTCTGTGCCTTTAAGAGTACGTGAAAGTGGACAGCTGAGTAGGGCCTTGAGGTTGGGGATGGGTAGTCCTGTAGGAACGCTGCAAAAGAAGGAAGAAAATGCAAGAAAGAAAAATACGTAGCTTCTGGCTGTGGGATAAAACTGCACACCCCGTCTTCATTTCAGGAGGCAAAGTCCAAATATGACTTACGGCTTTAAGCAACATGCGGATTTCTGCCAAGCATCGCCCCCTTGTGATTTTTGTTTTTTAAATATTTCAAGAGCACACTGTCATCCCAGATTGTCATTCCCAAATTGGCAAAGGGAGTGATTATGATAATAAAGTATTTTGATCAGAGGCAATTTGCAAAGGGCTTTAAAAATCCCCACGACTCTCTAGATCCTGCCTCCTCCTTGGCTTGTCACAGTGTCAAGCCACAACACAACTCAGCAGACCTTTTAATCATGACACTCTTTGTGGTGGTTTGTTTCATTGCTTTTTAGTGAACTTGTTCTTATAGTTAATACTGGTGAAGGGGGCTGGTCATATCAGCCTAGTTCTTTGGAATAGAAAAAGGGCATCTCTGAGGCTGGGGCCTCTGTGGCTCTGCCTCTAGGAAGTTTGGCGTAAATTTCCACATTGTAAAGCCCTGTTTATTGGGTTGAACATACATCTCTAGTGACACTGCTTAGGTAGTCACTACTTCTGACGTCTGCCACCCTCAGTGGTCGCTGTACATCCGCAGCAAGTGAGCCTAAGTCACGCAGCTGTTTGAAGACATTTGTTGATGCCTGTCCTAATACCATAGACAGACTACAGCAGTTGACCTTTTACGAGGTTTCAGACAGAAGCAGAGGTGCCTGCAGAATTAACGTGGTGCTTCCTTCTCTCTTGTATTTTTCATGCTTCAGAGTCTAGGACCTATCACTCAGATGTCAGCTGAGGCCTCTTGCCCCTTCAGGATCTGGTGAAATTCCACAGCCTTGTGGGGCAACTGCAGCCTCCTGCTTTCTTGTGCTTCTCTCTGTCACCACCTATGGGCTATTCCTATTTCAGCTGCTAGAACGGAGAACTCAGCTTCTCCAGAAAATCTGCTCTGATCTAAGGTTTTATCTGTCTATTCTTTATTGTATTTTTCGGTAGACTTTACGGATGCGCAGCAGGGAGGGGTTCTCCTCATGGATCACCTGACCATCTATACTCTCCTAGGTTTTTCTCTCCTGTTCTTTCTCCCTGTTTCTTCTCTAGTGCAAAAACCTCCCTGTTCTCCTGAATCAGAAGTGCCGCACTCATCGAGCTCGTTGAGATCTCAGCTTCAACTATAAGTAGTTTGCCAAGGAAGTTTTTTTTTTGAATTTTCTTTTCTTTTTTCTTATTAGTTATCTATTTGATACATATTAGTGTATATATGTCAGTCCCAATATTTTTTCTGGACAAATGTACACTGTCCCTCAAAGGAATCCCGGTAGTTTTGATTTCCTCAATTTTGCCACAGCTGTTAGAGTAAAAGGATAGGGCATGCTGTGGAGGACTTATCAGAACTCTGATGGAGAAGGGTCGATGCTCATCTATTGATTAGTAAGCGTGAATCACAAGTTAGTCCAATTCGACTCCCACCCACATCCCTTCCTAGGAGTACCCTGAAGCCAAAATAAACTTTTTCACTCTTCCGTTTCATCCCTGCCTGCCCCAGTACGTGCTGTTTATGTTCATCCTTCCTCATCATCTGGAAAATTCTTTACGATCCAGTTCCAAGGGTCTTATGATTTCTTAATCTGTGGAGCCTTCCCTGGTGCCCCTCGTTGGAGTAGGTTGCATTCTTCTCACTGTTCTCTTAACATGTGGTACAGACTCTACCATGGCCTTGACTTGATTGCATTTGTTTTTCTTGTTTGCTATCTGCCTTCTCACATGACATAAGCTCCTCGAGAAAAGAGACTGTCAATATACATCCTTGTGTCCTTAGTTCCTAGACCAATATTGGGCAAACATAAGGGTTCAATAGATGTTTGTTGAATGAATTAGAGCTTGCATCATGTCTATAGTGAGATAGAAAGATGGAATCCATATGTTTTGGGATTAAGGGGTCAAATATCTTTGAGTTACTATTTCCTCCCAATTTTTAAACACTAGACTGAAAAAGTCATGTCATAGATGTATGCATTACACTTGGAAAAAATATCTCTCTTGTTTTCCACTTCCCCAGATTGTTCTCTGCTTTGCAAGTAACTTTCTAGAAGTTCAGCTGGAGGAATGGATTGCCCTGTGGGAAATTCCTGAAGGACTTGCTGAAAAGCTAGAGAGATAGAGACTGGTTGAAAGCACGAGGCCGATGAACTACGTGCTAAGTTGTCGGGAAGGGTTTGGCAGGAGTTGTCTTTATGAATAGATGAAAGAGGGAATTGCCTTTTCACCATTCTTAATAATAAATACCTCAAGGTCTTCTTAGGAACATAACATAGCCATGATTCCTGCAGATGGCAATTATATGACATATTTGGTTCCGTTCTCTCCTGTCTTGGCTTATCTTCCATGGCAAACATCAATAAATGATCATGAAACTCTTCTCGCCTGAGCCATTCAGAGACTTCAGGATCCTTCTCAAGACAGGATTTCAGACAATCGTTGCCAATTAATCTGATCTGATGCACAATTCATGTGCCTAGACTCTGCCCTGGCCACAGACATGGATGACTCACCTCTCATCCTCTAGACTTCCAGGGCGTTTCCTTATTCTCATCTCACATGCCGTCTCTGGCTAGGGGCTTTGCAGAACCTCCTGCTTAACCACCCTCAGATATATAAGTCCTATGATGGGCCATGTGCAGTTTGAAAAAGTGTTCTCCCTTTCCTCATTCTCATGTGGGCATCTACCTTCTGGGGGTTAAAAAAGGGTATAGAAAGGAATCCTGGCTCTGTCTCTTCTAGTTTATATTCTTCTACTTTATACCTTAACCTCACTGCAACCTTGTGAAGAAGGTATTATGATTGCATCTCACACATTCAGAAAAGAAAAGTTTCAAAGTTAACATAAGCACGTGCCTGACACAGGGCCCGTAATATTGGTGCTCGGTCTACATTAGGATAAAGACAGCTGGGAGGGGAACTCACTGAAGCAGATGCTATGCTTACATGTAGGCAAAAAGAAAACAGGCAAAATGTCAAAACCAAGCTCTATCAATCTAAACCGAATTAAACCAAACCCAAACACACAACGGCAACAAAAACCCTGGCAACCGAGTCTCTTTGCAGCAATATATTATCCAGTGAGACCGAAGGGGACTTTTCTTGCTATTCTCCTCTGCCACTGAGCAGAAGACCTGTTCTCTGTAGCTAATCATTAATCAGCACATACCTTCAAGTTTCATCTCTCTAATTCTCTGTCTCCCAGTTATCCAAAGAAATAATTTGGCCAAGCAATGAAGGCAGGCATGTTTGCTAACAAAAGGATATTTCTGCCTCTGTGTAATAGAAATGAATATTCTGTGAAACATCAAGTAAGCAGTCATTGTGGCAATTTGTGACCTGGAGCCCCTCGGGTTCTCAGTGAATCTCTGGTGTTTAATTATGTTGAGGGTTTCCAGAATCAGCCTCTAGTAGTTTCCTCTGTAAACACCTTCAACCACTTTATGGCATCTAAGTAGAGGGATTAGAGTAATGACGGTTCAAAGAGCTGATGGGAGCCTGCGATAATGAGCCAAGACTGGGTCCAGGACTCAGTGCTTGGTTTAAGTACTGAGGGTCATGTAGATTAAATTTCCATTAGCACCACGGAGTGTTTGTTGTATGAGAGAGGATAGCTACTTCAGACAATGTGCCCCAGAGCAGCGCTTTCAGCATCTGCAGAGGCCTGAGCTCCTCAATGACGATTCCCTGGAAGGAGGAAGCAGGCCATCCCTAACCGGCCTAAAGAGTTTACTGTGTGAGTGGGTACCTGAGGCACCTCTGAACAGTCTATTTGTCACTCTGCTTTTCGTGATTCTGAGGAATAACTTCTGCTTTATTAATAAAATGAATGACGAAGATGATGATTACTGCTCACCTTTACTGAACATGTTCCACAGTGCATGGCATGTGGCAAGAATTTTAAGCACCATGACCTTTGCTCCATAAGGAGGTACAGTTTTTATCTGTATGTTACAGATATTTGAGCTTGAGGTTCAGGTAAGATGATCACTTGCCCAGGGCCTTCCAGCTAGGAAGGTGTAGAGGTAGGGTTCAAACCCAGGTCTTTCTGACCCAAGTCCATGTTCTAAACTGTTAGGTTACACTCTTTCCTTTTTGACAGAAGGGATTAATCATCCACGGACCATGTGAGGACACAGGGAGCAGTGTAGCTGGGCTCTGATGTGGCTGAGAACCATTGTATTAGCAATGGATGAAAAACAATCTAATTCGCTGTGTTGAGCTGGTGGGAAAAGTTTTGGGGCTTTAACATGTGTCTCGTGTCTTACTATTTTGTGACATGACTTTGTGTCATTCAGACGGAGGGGGAAATGATAATCGGTTTTGATGCCTGATGTGGCTCTCTGTCTTACAACCACAATCCATTGAAAGTGGCAAAGATCTGAGAAATCATTCACTCAAGTGCTCACTTCCCATAGTTGAGAAAAATGTGGTACATACCTTGTCCAAGGTCAGGCAGGTCAATACAGGTAAGAGCTGTAACCGGACCCAACCTGATCTGTTTAGATCATTCCAATACTCTGTTTAAGATGTCAGGTAGGTACACTGCCCCTCTGAATCGAAGGCAACTCACAATATTATGGCTTTAGTGTGGCAGCCTTGGGAAAATTCAGAATTTAAGAAAATGAGAGGGATATAGGGAAGGCAACATGGTTTGTGGAAGGAAACGTGGAATGAGGTGCTTGCTCATTTTTAAATTTATTCTTTCATTTATTTATTTAACTCACAAGTACTGTTTGGAAATACCGATTCTAGAACTAGTTCTAGTGCTTGTTCTGTCATTTATCTTGAGCCTCTGTTTCCTCACCCAATACATGAGAGTATTAAAATTCATCAAATAATTTAAATACGGAAAAAATTTGATCTCATTGGTGAGCATAGAAATGCAATTTTACCCACTACTGATTCGCCATTTTTGTTTTTACCTGTTGAAACAGCAAAAACACATAGAAGATAATGCCTAATGCTAAAGAGGATGTGATAGAAAAGGCAGTCTCAAATACACATTGGTATAAATTTTCGGAAAGGAAGGTAATGGATTAGTAAGAGCTACTGAAACTCCTTGACCCAGTGATTCCATTTCTGAGAATCAATTCTAAGGACGTTCTAAGAAGGAATCTATGCACACAATGATGTTCAATGAATGATGTTTTTAATATTACATGAAATGGGGAAACAACCTAACTGCTAATTCAAATGGATAATAGTTAAATAAATTACGGTCTATCCACACTGTGAAATGTTAGGCGGCCAATAAAGAAAATGAGTACCATGAGGTTTCCATAGTAACACGGAAAATATTTGATGTAATGTTAATTGTAAAAAAGAAAATACGCATTATTACCATACAGATGAGGAAAGAGCTTCATAGAAAAAAATAATCAAGGGCTCCAAAGTATTGTGGTGGGGTGGATTTATGGGTTGTTTCTTTTTTTCCCTAATGTTTTTATTGGAGTATAATTGCTTTACAATGGTGTGTTAGTTTCTGCTTTATAACAAAGTGAATCAGTTCTACATATACATATGGTCCCATATCTCCTCCCTCTTGCGTCTCCCTCCCTCCCACCCACCCTATCCCACCCATCCAGGTGGTCACAAAGCACCGAGCTGATCTCCCTGTGCTATGCGGCTGCTTCCCACTAGCTATCTATTTTACGTTTGGTAGTGAACATATGTCCATGCCACTCTCTCACTTTGTCACAGCTTACCCTTCCCCCTCCCTGTATCCTCAAGTGCATTCTCTAGTAGGTCTGTGTCTTTATTCCCATCTTGCCCCTAGGTTCTTCATGACCTTTTTTTGTGTTTTTTTCTTAGATTCCATATATATGTGTTAGCATATGGTATTTGTTTTTCTCTTTCTGACTTACTTCACACTGTATGACAGACTCTAGGTCCAGCCACCTCACTACATATAACTCAATTTCGTTCCTTTTTATGGCTGAGTAATATTCCATTGTATATATGTGCCACATCTTCTATATCCATTCATCTGTCGATGGACATTTAGGTTGCTTCCATGCCCTGGCTATTGTAAATAGAGCTGCAGTGAACATTGTGGTACATGACTCTTTTTGAATTATGGTTTTCTCAGGGCATATGCCCAGTAGTGGGACTGCTGGGTCGTATGCTAGTTCTATTTTTAGTTCTTTAAGGAACCTCCATAATGTTCTCCATAGTGGTTATATCAATTTACATTCCCACCAACAGTGCAAGGGGGGTTTCCCTTTTCTCTACACCCTCTCCAGCATTTATTGTTTGTAGCTTTTTTGATGATGGCCATTCTGACCAGTGTGAGATGATATCACATTGTAGTTTTGATTTGCATTTCTCTAATGATTAATGATGTTGAGCATCCTTTCATGTGTTTGTTGGCAATCTGTATATCTTCTTTGGAGAAATGTCTATTTAGGTCTTCTGCCCATTTTTGGATTGGGTTTTTTGTTTTTTTGATATTGAGCTGCATGAGCTGCTTGTAAATTTTGGAGATTAATCCTTTGTCAGTTGCTTCATTTGCAAATATTTTCTCCCATTCTGAGGGTTGTCTTTTCGTCTTGTTTATGTTTTCCTTTACTGTGCAAAAGCTTTTAAGTTTCATTAGGTCTCATTTGTTTATTTTTGTTTTTATTTCCATTTCTCTAGGAGGTGGGTCAAAAAGGATCTTGCTGTGATTTATGTCATAGAGTGTTCTGCCTATGTTTTCCTCTAAGAGTTTGATAGTGTCTGTCCTTACATTTAGGTCTTTAATCCATTTTGAGTTTATTTTTGTGTATGGTGTTAGGGAGTGTTCTAATTTCATTCTTTTACATGTAGCTGTCCAGTTTTCCCAGCACCACTTATTGAAGAGGCTGTCTTTTCTCCATTGTATATTCTTGCCTCCTTTATCAAAGATAAGGTGACCATATGTGTGTGGGTTTTTCTCTGGGCTTTCTATCCTGTTCCATTGATCTACATTTCTGTTTTTGTGCCAGTACCATACTGTCTCGATTACTGTAGCTTTGAAGTATAATCTGAAATCCGGGAGCCTGATTCCTCCAGCTCTGTTTTTCTTTCTCAAGATTGCTTTGGCTCTTCGGGGTCTTTTGTTTTTCCATACAAATTGGGAAATTTTTTGTTCTAGTTCTGTGAAAAATGCCAGTGGTAGTTTGAAAGGGATTGCATTGAATCTGTAGATTGCTTTGGGTAGTAGAGTCATTTTCACAATCCAAGAACATAATATATCTCTCCATCTATTTGTATCATCTTTCATTTCTTTCATCAATATCTTATAATTTTCTGCATACAGGTCTTTTGTCTCCTTAGGTAGGTTTCTTCCTACGTATTTTATTCTTTTTCTTGCAATGGTAAATGGGAGTGTTTTATTAATTTCACTTTCAGATTTTTTCATTATTAGTGTATACAAATGCAAGTGATTTCTGTGCATTAATTTTGTATCCTGCTACTTTACCAAATTCATTGATTAGCTCTAGTAGTTTTCTGGTGGCATTTTTAGGATTCTCTATGTATAGTATCATGTCATCTGCAAACAGTGATAGCTTTACTTCTTTTCCGATTTGGATTCCTTTTATTTCTTTTTCTTCTCTGATTGCTGTGGCTAAAACTTCCAAGACTATGTTGAATAAGAGTGGTGAGAGTGGGCAAGCTTGTCTTGTTTCTGATCTTAGTGGAAATGTTTCAGTTTTTCACCATTGATGACAATGTTGGCTGTGGGTTTGTCATATATGGCCTTTATTATGTTGAGGTAAGTTCCCTCTATGCCTACTTTCTGGAGCGTTTTTATGATCAATGGGTGTTGAATTTTGTTGAAAGCTTTCTCTGCATCTATTGAGATGATCATATAATTTTTCTCCTTCAATTTGTTACTATGGTGTATCACACTGATTTGCGTATATTGGCGAATCCTTGCATTCCTGAGATAAACCCCACTCGATCATGGTGTATGATCCTTTTAATGTGCTGTTGGACTCTGTTTGCTAGTATTTTCTTGAGGATTTTTGCATGTATGTTCATCATTGGTATTGGTCTGTAGTTTTCTTTCTTTGTGATGTCTTTGTCTGGTTTTGGTATCAGGGTGATTGTGGCCTCGTAGAATGTGTTTGGGAGTGTTCCTCCCTCTGCTATATTTTGGAAGAGTTTGAGAAAGATAGGTTTTAGCTCTTCTCTAAATGTTTGATAGAATTCGCCTGTGAAGCCATCTGGTCCTGGGCTTTTGTCTGTTGGAAGATTTTTAATCACAGTTTCAATTTCAGTGCTTGTGATTGGTCTGTTCATATTTTCTATTTCTTCCTGGTTCAGTCTTGGAAGGTTGTGCATTTCTAAGAATTTGTCCATTTCTTCCAGGTTGTCCATTTTATTGGCAAATATTTGCTTGTAGTAATCTCTCATGATCCTTTGTATTTCTGTCAGTTGTTACTTCCCCATTTTCATTTCTAATTCCATTGATTTGAGTCTTCTCCCTTTTTTTCTTGATGAGTCTGTGTAATGGTTTGTCAAGTTTGTTTATCTTCTCAAAGAACCAGTTTTTAGTTTTATTGATCTTTGTTATCATTTCCTTCATTTCTTTTTCATTTATTTCTGATCTGATCTTTATGATTTCTTTCCTTCTGCTAACTTTGGGTTTTTTTTATTCTTCTTTCTCTAATTGCTTTAGGTGTAAGGTTAGGTTGTTTATTTGAGATGTTTCTTGTTTCTTAAGGTACAATTGTATTGCTGTTAACTTCCCTCGTAACTGCTTTTGCTGCATCCCACAGGTTTTGGGTCGTTGTGCTTTCATTGTCATTTGTTTCTAGGTATGTGTTGATTTCCTCTTTGATTTCTTCAGTGATCTCTTGGCTATTTAGTAATGTATTGTTTAGCCTCCATGTGTTTGTATTTTTTACAGATTTTTTTCCTGTAATTGATATCTAGTCTCATTGCGTTGTGGTCAGAAACGTTACTTGATATGATATCAATTTTCTTAAATTTACCAAGGTTTGACTTGTGACCCAAGATATCTATCCTGGAGAATGTTCCATGAGCACTTGAGAAGCAAGTGTACTCTGTTGTTTTTGGATGCAATGTCCTATAAATATCAATTAAGTCCATCTTGTTTAATGTATCATTCAAAGCTTGTATTTCCTTATTTATTTTCATTTTGGATGACCTGTCCATTGGTGAAAGTGGGGTGTTAAAGTCCCCTACTATGATTGTGTTACTGTCGATTTCCCCTTTTATGACTGTTAGTATTTGCCTTATGTATTGAGCTGCTCCTATGTTGGGTGCATAAATATTTACAATTGCTATATCTTCTTCTTGGATTGATCCCTTGATCATTATGTAGTGTCCTTCTTTGTCTCTTGTAATACTATTTGTTTTAAAGTCTGTTTTGTCTGATATGAGAATTGCTACTCCAGCTTTCTTTTGATTTCCATTTGCATGGAATATTTTCTTCCATCCCCTCACTTTCAGTCTGTATGTGTCCCTAGTTCTGAAGTGGGTCTGTTGTAGACAGCATATGTATGGGTCTTGTTTTTGTATCCATTCAGCCAGTCTATGTCTTTTGATTGGAGCATTTAATCCATTTACATTTACTGTAATTATCGATATGTATGTTCCTATGATCATTTTCTTAATTGTTTTGGGTTTGTTACTGTAGGTCTTTTCCTTCTCTTGTATTTCCTGCCTAGAGAAGTTCCTTCAGCATTTGTTGTAACGCTGGTTTGGTGGTGCTGAATTCTCTTAGCTTCTGCTTGTCTGTAAAGGTTTTAATTTCTCCATCAAATCTGAAGGAAATCCTTGCTGCGTAGGGTAATCTTGCTTGTAGGTTCTTCCCTTTCATCACTTTAAGTATGTCCTGCCACTCCCTTCTGGCTTGCAGAGTTTCTGCTGAAAGATCAGCTTTTAACCTTATGGGGTTAACCTTATGGGGTTAACATAGCCTTGTATGTTATTTGTTGTTTTTCCCCTGCAGCTTTTAATATTTTTTCTTTGTATTTAATTTTTGATAGTTTGATTAATATGTCTTGGTGTGTTTCTCCTTCGCTTTATCCTTTATGAGACTCTCTGCGCTTCCTGGACTTGATTAACTATTTCCTTTCCCATATTAGGGAAGTTTTCAACTATAATCTCTTCAAATATTTTGTCAGTCCCTTTCTTTTTCTCTTCTTCTGCTGGAACCCCTATAATTCGAATGTTGGTGCATTTAATGTTGTCCCAGAGGTCTCTGAGACTGTCCTCAATTCTTTTCATTCTTTTTTCTTTATTCTGCTCTGCAGTAGCTATTTCCACTATTTTATCTTCCAGGTCACTTATCCGTTCTTCTGCCTCAGTTATTCTGCTAATGATTCCTTCTAGAGAATTTTTAATTTCATTTATTGTGTTGCTCATCATTGTTTGTTTGCTCTTTAGTTCTTCTAGGTCCTTGTTAAAAGTTTCTTGTATTTTCTCCATTCTGTTTCCAAGATTTTGGATCATCTTTACTTTCACTATTCTGAATTCTTTTGCAGGTAGACTGCCTATTTCCTCTTCATTTGTTTGGTCTGGTGGGTTTTTACCTTGCTCCTTCATCTGCTGAGTGTTTCTCTGTCTTCTCATTTTGCTTAACTTACTGTGTTTGGAGTCTCCTTTTCGTAGGCTGCAGGTTCGTAGTTCCTGTAGTTTTTGGTGTCTGCCCCCAGTGGCTAAGGTTGGTTCAGTGGGTTTTGTAGGCTTCCTGGTGGAGGGGACTAGTGCCTGTGTTCTGGTGGATGCCGCTGGATCTTGTCTTTCTTGTGGGCAGGTCCATGTCTGGTGGTGTGTTTTGGGGTGTCTGTGGACTTATTATGATTTTAGGCAGCCTCTCTGCTAATGGGTGGTG
>RJWK010022994.1:0-29411 GCA_004363435.1 Platanista minor | reverse complement strand
AACAGAATTCAGAAGTTGAATAGCTCTCTACTGCCTATAGGATGAAGACCAAACGCCACACTTTGGCATCAAAGGTCTTCTACGTGCTGACTGAAACATTCTATCTAGTTCAGTCCCTATTACACTGCACCAACTCTCCAATTTCAACAAACTGACTTTTACTCTTCATTCTCCCTAAACATCTGCTACTTTTCCAGCATCACATTTTTGTTCATATACTCCGTCTCTATGGAGTGCTCTCAGTTCAGTTTCTAACCAGTTCCTTCGCACTTTCCAGGCCCACATCAGATCCCATCTCCCCAGAAATCCTCTTCTGCCCATCTCAGCATGAAGTGACCTCTGCTTCTCTGAACTTCTGTAGCACCATATATTTAAAAATTAATGACACACAGCTTGGTGATATTTTTTATGTTGTTATCTACTGTTCTGTAAGTCTTATATTCATATTTTACTTTTCATGGGATTAGTTATTCAGCAAACAAGCAAATGGATGGATCATTATAACTTATCTTCATTATATTTACAAGCTTCTCAAGGGCAGGGATCAAACCTCTTGTTTCTTTGCACGCCCAGAATACTTAGACAAGGGCCTTCCTCATACGAAGTCAATAAATAATACCTGAATAATGTAGTCTTTAGTTAGAGGGGCCTGTTAGTTAAAGTCAGAGAAATCCTTTCTCTATGATGATTCTTTTCCTAATAATACCAATTACTACAGAATCCTAAAAGAACGATTGTACTAAACAGAATACTATCAGTGGTATATTGAACTATGACTGATCTTCCAAAACCTCATTAAAATCTAACATTACTTTTCCAGTGAGCATAATCTCAAGTAAATAAACTTGTGAAATGTAATACATTGAGTGATGAAAAGCTCTAATATCATCAGTCTTCTGTGCCATTAAAGATAGATCATCTACTGTGAGCAACAGGACCAACTTGAGTTACCATTTCCCTGTGGTAGGTTAGTCATCTTAAACAAGACATTTCCCAGGAAATGACATTCTCCTTTGCTTCCACTCATTCATTAAAGACCACAGGTAGAGTAGGTCTAAAGAGCACAGGATCATAACTATGATTTTTTAAAAGCTGAAATCTGCAAGGACAAAAACCAGAGCACTTCAAGTAACTGGTAAGAAAATGATGAGCTTCATGTTTAAAAATAAACTCAGATCTGGAAAGTTGCACAAGAGGCTTAAAGGACGGTGAAACAGAGGTTAAGAATTAATGATTAGACAGATGCTTGGGGAAAGTGTTTAAAAATGCTCTTTCAAGCCACTCCTTGGATTCAGTGGGCATTGGAGGAGTCACTGGAGGGTCTAGGACAGAGGAAGGCTGTGGTCAAGATTCAGCTCGCTCACTCCCAGTCCCAGCTGTGACTTACATTATCCCTTTGTTTCCTTCTCCACTCCACACCCTTTCCTTCAATTAAGCGAGCTCCTTTGCTCAGCCCACTGTTTACACGTCCTGCTCCTGATTTCACATTGCCTGTTACACTCTGTCATATACCAGATAACCTCATTTCACCTCCCTGGGCAGCCTATGTTTTCTTTCACAAATTACCTTACATCTCAGTTCTTCCTGGAAACCTAGCTTGATTAAGTGGGTCACGGTGAAGGTCATCTATACTCATAATAAAATATAATCTCCCCCTATATTGCTTAAGACATAACTGTAAGAGACAATAACCCCCAAACATGTAGGTATACATGTGTAGGCACTTTAAAATATGTACATTTTGAGCCTAGCTGTTTATTTAATATTTCCTGAGAGCCCAGCATTAATTTGAAGGTATTCTGAAGGAATCATTTAAATTTTTAATAAATGAACTGAAAAGGGTAAAGCAAATGCAACATGAAATGAGAAAAAAGAAAAAACCCCAACTTTTATGTAAGCAATTCATTATTCATGCAACAATTAGTATTAATTATTCATGCGGCAGATATTTATTAGGCAGCTATTATATGTCAGGCACTGTGCTAGGCACTGGGGAATGCAGGGTTGACCAATATAACTCAGAGTTTGTTAAATAGAAATATAAAATATAACAAATACTCAATAAGGAATAGTTTTGAAAAGTAATTGGAGACTAAAAAGAGACGGATGAGAAACAAAGATCAAAGCCAAGTCTATGCCAGTAGATGAGATACCTGAAAAGACCCCTTCATTCAGTGCTACCCATACTCAGTGAGCAAAATGTGGTTCTGAACACCACCTAAAGAGCATTCTGAAGATGAAAGTAAAATGCTTAAGGTCAGGGAGACCTTGAACGAAGACCCTTAAAAAAATGTTTAGATGAGGTAACTTGGTATATTTGGAAGAGGCCAGATTATAACATATTCATGTCATGGGGAAAGAGGGGAATTTATATTCATGAAAGGATTTAAGAAAGAGTTAACAAGAAAGACTTTTAACAACAACTGCCAAGTCCCCTCAGCATTTAAACCTATTTCTTCTTTTTTTTTTTTTTCCCCCCCCAACAACAACAACAAAAAAGACTTTCCAAAGGAAATGGTGGAAGAAACCCCATTGCTTGAGACATTAAAAACCAGATGGTCCAAAGCCCCAGAAAATATTCACGTGGGATCAATCCTTCACTGGGTGAAAGCAGAGGAACCAGACCAGTGCAATTTGTGTTTTGAACCTCTAGCTTACCAGTGCTAGGAAGATAAAGATTTACTTTTCCTTGAACTTTTCCTTAATTTCTTAGCTCTCCTCTGTGCTCTCACAGCACTCTGTGTTGACTTGTATTAGAGCTGGCAACACCGGGATTGCCTGTTTACTTGGGCGTCTCTTCTGCTAGCTCCAAGTATTGCGAGTTTATCAGGTTTTCTTCCTGCCCCTGCAGGAGTGCTGTGTGCCCTGGGTTCTGGAAATGCTCCTGCACAATGGTTTTGCATTTGCTTCTGCCAGAGCCCCAGGAGTTTTACAATTTTTATGTTAAATTTCTTGGCTTGAAAATACCACTTGAGGATAGTATATATTTGGATCTCACATTGTACAGGCATGGGGTTTTGATTTCTCACAGGAAACCCTTCCCCTCCCCCTCTGACCACCACCATCCAGAGCGCTGGGAAGACAAAAAGCTTCCTTGTGGCTTCCCTAGGCTGGTGGGGCTCTTGCTTCCAGCTCCTTGCTTCTGATGGGCCCAAGGCCATGTCTCCTGTATCTGTGAAGATGTTAAACCTCCAGCCTCAACCTCACCCTGTAAATGGTCAGTATTCCCCTTTGAGTAAGTGGGGAGAGACAGGTCTGTTTCAGCCTGGTTGGCCATATTGTTATAGGTTGAATTCTTAGTTATAAGTAATCAGTTACTACAAAACCACTGCAGTAGAGACTTAGCTTAATTTTAAGTGTTTGATTTATAAACTAATTCAAGTCAAATAAACAAAAATTTGAGTGTATACTATAGGCAAGATTCCACGCTGGGAGTCTAATATCCTGTCTTCTGAGTACTAATGGGCTTTATGCTCAATATTAATTACTTCTTGACAAGAAATTTTGTTGAACTTATGTCAGAAGATATCTTAAATGGCTGCTGAATGTATGAAGTAAATGATCCTATTCCTATTTAGGGAAAAAATGACATTTGTATATGTAGAGAATTACTCAAAGTAGAGATCTATCCAGATCCAAATGTACACTTTGGTTTTACAAGCTAACAATAATACATATTTGCATTTGAGGTCATGTCAGATGAGGTTAACTTGGTTATATGAGAGTATGTCTTAAAAATGGAGCTGGCGTTCCAATCAAGTGAAGTCCTTCTAATTTAAATAATGTATTTTTATTCCCTATGCCGATCAATCATTTTCTCTCCCAGAAAGTCAAACCGGTTTTTGCACTATTGATTTGCAAAACTTACATGACATAAACATTATGTGACAGAAGTTGTTTGTTACTAAGAGAGAGGATATCACCTCACAGAAACTTGTCATCTGGAAATAGGGAAAATCACACAAAGTAATTTTGTTTGTATCATGGCTTTTTCACTGTTGGCTACATGTGTGACAGCTGATTTCATACTAAATATTAACAGAATTTTGTTTATGCTTGAATGTGCTACAGTAGGATGTAGATTTTACTCAGAGCCTTCCTGGTCTCAAAGTGTATCATTCCAGTAAATTATACACGTGTGGGCCAGTTATAAAGACCATGGATGTTATGTATCTAAGAAAATTGGGCTACCACTTTGGTGTCAAAATTTCGAAGTTTTATTTTACCCTTGAATCCTAAAAAGTTATTGTTTTCGGAGATCAGAAGTGGTAAATTATTGGGAATTTCATTTGGTACAAACTAATAGAAACAGTTGTTATCAACAGGCATGGCTTTAGGAAATCAAGGATACTAATATAAATTGTGTGATTATAATGAATAAGCTTTGGAAACAGCTAATTGATTGCTGGAAAGAGTTGTTGGACTTTTGATATAGGAAGCACATTAGAGTTTATATTCCTCATTTTCAAGAACACTAATACAATGAAAAAAATCGGTATGTTTATTTATGTTTCTTGCAGTGGCATAAAAAGTCTTATTAGTAAATTTTTATGTAATTTTAGTGACATATTTTTAAAAAGCCTAACTGAATTGAGTTGAATCTTTCACGTTTGTGATGTGTGTCTACGATTTGTTTTGTTTTGATATTACTTTTCAATATATGAATATACCCATGAGACAGGCTCTTGCTGAATTTTTGGTCACTGTGTCATCAGTGCTATGAGTGCACATTGTCAATTGTTTAAACATTGTTGAATCCACTGTGGCCTGGCAAGAAGCATCTGGGAGCCAGACTTTTCCTGTGGACACATGCCAAGTAGTGTATTGTATTTCTTCACTGAAGTGAACTATATTGAGATAATTTTTCTTCTTGAGTTTTTTAAATTCAGAAATTATTTTCCAAGCTAGGGGAAGATCATATGATAAAACTGTTTATAACTACCTGAATTCTATAATAGCTGGTCAAGAATTACTTTTATTTAGTTAGAGTGGGTATAAATAAGTCATTCAGTTAAACTACATTCAGATAGTTAACATTATTCTCCTAATTAGACCATTCTGGAAGGTTCACCTGTCATTTCATGTATTCTCTTTAAATCGGTGGTTTACTCTAAGGAAGGACAAATAGACATTGAATGCCCCTTTAGGTACTATAGATGGGCATGCCAGTAAATTTACATGTTTGATTGTGTTTTTTAATTGGATAGAAATAAACCTCAAATTGCATTCTTAATATATACAATTATAGCATAACATCAGTCTTAACTAAAAATTGTCAGGAAAAGTTTGTAAAATGTCATATGTAACTTTAAAGAAATATCTGAGTAGTTGTGGATTGGGGATGAGAAAACAAGAATACTTTGTCACACTGGAAAATAGGCTAGGGGTTATTAGTCTTGGAGCACAGATGCTGCCTGGACTCTAGGTTCCTAAGGTGACAGGGATTTGTCTTTCCAGAATGGATAAGGTTACTCCATCTGCTACCCTGGGACGCTGTTGCGTGAGACCTTAAAAAAGTAAGATCTGGTTTGTCTACCATGTACATTAAAAATACCCTGGCTCAGGCTTCCCTGGTGGCGCAGTGGTTGAGAGTCCGCCCGCCGATGCAGGGGACGCGGGTTCGTGCCCCGGTCCAGGAAGATCCCACATGCTGCGGAGCGGCGGGACCCGTGAGCCACGGCCGCTGAGCCGGCGCGTCCGGAGCCTGTGCTCCGCAAGGGGAGAGGCCACAACAGTGAGAGGCCCGCGTACCGCAAAAAAAAAAAAAAAAAAGAAAGAAAAAAAAAAAAACCCCTGGCTCTTATACACGAGAGCAGACATTTTGTTTATGTTGGCCTTATGTTTGCAATCTCAATAAGAGACACTTTGCAAATGACAGTTCATCCATACCTTTAGGGGCCCAAAACAGAGCAAGCGTGTTGTTTTTTTAAGCTCAAATTTTTATTCTTATGTACTTTGAAGAACATCTAGTACTGTTTGTCAGGAATGAACATCAAGAGCTCCATCAGATGAACTTTGTGTGCCTAACCTCCCCTTCTTTCCCCTACAGGTTCTACCTTGCTTCTTTTGGCAACTCCTCTCTATAGAAATATTCTAGTTTTAGAAGATCTCTCATTTTCTAGGCCCTGTAACATATTTTATCATAAATTTGTGTGTCAAAAAAATACCTCTCACCTTAGAATTGAAAATGCTTTAAAAACATAATTCTGAAAGTCTATGTATAGTCCCTCATAGGTACATGGAAATTTGTATTTTGAGAATGCCATTCTTTTGTACTATGTAAAGTGTTTTTAATTTGCTGCATTTTTCATGTCTTATCGCAGTCAGATCTAGTGAGGAACTATAGCTATTTTCTTGGGCTCCTGGCTAGGACAGAAGCTGCTCTCGGCTCTGCTTGCTTCAGGGGTTGGCCTTATTCTGTTTTCTCATCATATTCAGTCTCTGAGAGGGAGGTGATGGGAGCTGGTTTTTCCATTTGCAAGCTGCCTTCCAACTGAAAGAAAGATGGAGGGGGCAAAAGCCAAGCTTTTCACTTTCTGTGGCCATTACAAACATGACTCTTCTCTTTTTCAGCAGTGTACACTATTTTTCAAGGGAACTATTTTTTGTTTTTCAGACTGTCAGAGTTAGCCAAGTTATTTTGTCATTGAAGAGTGTTAAAAGTAAGAATATATGTCTATATGACATCGTGAATATTAACTTTCTCATAAGTTGAATGTTATGGCACTGTGTGACAGTGCTGTTTAATTAACAAATAAGTGATCTGTGCACGGTCTTACATTGAATGAGAAGAAAAAGTGTTGTGCTTCTGAACTTGGGCTCTGGAGGAAGACTGCCTGGATTCAAATCCTGACACTACTTCTTACAGCTGTGTTATGCTGAGCAAGTTACTTAAATGTTTCTGTGCATGTGTTTCTTCATCTGAAAATGGGAATAACAGCAATACCTTCCTCATAGGGTTTTGAGGATTGAGTAAGATTTCACTGTATTGTGTCATGGCTAGCATGGTGCTTGGTACACAGTACATTCTTAGATTATCATGATAATCACTGTTGTTAAAAATCTTCTATGCACTGGGCATTCAACTTTTTCATTCTCACAATAACTATCTAAAGTAGATTTTTAATTTCTGTTTCCCAGATTGAAAATTGAGGCTCAGAGAGTTTACTTAGCTTGTCTAAGTTTATACAGCTGGTGAAAGAGGATAATGTGAACTTCAGGAATATGAATTTTAGTTGCGTTTCTGTAGTTCCACTGTATCTTTTGGGATTACTATGGGATTAATTTCTGATTCCATTATGACTGATTTTATTAATTATAATATGATTTAGTATTGTTTAGTGCAGTATGCCTGTATTTAGAAGTTGAAAAGACAAGTGATATTTGAAGACAAAGGACCGGGGGGGTTGACAGTGACTCTCTTCCCACCCTCTCAGCTTCTTATGTCTGGGGCACACAGAGCCAGGGATCAGGATAGTTAGGGTTTCGTTTTAGTATTTAGCAACGAGGAATATTCACCTAAGAGGAACTGACACTGAGAATATGGAGAGGGCAGAAAAGCAATAAACAGTCATTACCACTGCCTCTTTTTCTTTCTACTATTTGATAGAGTGTAAGTGTGGAAGTAGCATATTAAAAAATGAGTGAGACTGAAGGACATAGGAAATAAATAGGGAAACTGCTGCTATACCCAGATTTAATTGTGGAAAAAAATTAGACAAAAGCAGTTGTCATCTTAGAATCCATCATAGCCAGTGAGGAAGAAAACTGGCCTCCACCAGACATGTTTGCCTAGACTTTAGGAAGGCAGATTTCAGAAAACGCACAGGAGGAATAGGCACAATGTATGGTATTAAAGACAAGTGTTTTAAAATACCATTTAATATCAAAGGATCTCAATGGGGAAAAAAAAGGGAGAGCAACTAAAATATATCATTGTGCTAGAATCTATCCAACGAATGTAACTTTTAAAGAGACATGTTTTAGGCACTGAAATGGCCAAATAACCAAAGAAAATATGAAAAGAGCTGAAATTTATAAATTATGCTAAAGACAATAAAAGGTATATAATTGCTCTCTGGTATTGTTTGTTTTTGAAATTATTCGGGGCAATAATTCAAAGAAAGCAATTTAGTTTTTATTTTATTTGCTCCCTTCTGTCAAGAATTATCCTCCAACTGATAAGATTGGTAAGAGGTAACAGAAGCCCAGGATGGGCAAAGAGATTCTAATAGAATGCCCAGCTAACGCAAATCCGTTTAGTTTTTATTCAACAAATTTTCATGGAAAACAGTTTTTTGTTCTAGCCCCCTCATGTTAGTCTGTTGTAATGTAAATATACCCTTGGGGAGTTCACACTTGGAGGCAAGTAGACTAGTAGACAAATATTTATAATACTCTGTACTAACTAAGGCTGTGTGAGAGCAGAAAGAGGGGAGTGGCCAGCTGCCTGGAGGGATTTGGGAAAAGCATCCTAAGTTGGGGGACATTTGAGCCCTGTCTTCAGGATGAGTAGAATTTAATTTGTCTTCTGACCCAGATAAGACTTTGAAGTGGACTCCAGAGAAACTACTAAAATGAGTTGTCCAAGAGAGACTTTTATGCCTTAAAGAAGATGAAATAATGATTCTAGAGTAGAACCCCACATGGGTTCAAGGAGATGACAGACATATAACAAAGACAATACCTTCAGTGAGGCATTTGGCCAGAATTCTTATGAAATATTTATGGATATAAAGACCATTGGATAACTGACTATACCAGCAGTGCCCAAAGGGTGTTGACCAATTGATTTTGTGATCACCTTAGGGCTTAGTTCTCAGAATCGTCATCCTGTCATGTTCATGAATGCCTTGGGTAGATATATACAGGCTATGCTCTCAATAGACCAAAATCATGGATCAAATCTAACAGGATGAAGTATGATAGAATATCACACTTGCCCCAAAAATCTAGTTGCCCAAGTATGAGAAAGGAAAGACTTTGCCCCACAGAAAATGGGAAGAACATGGGATTTTGGTCAACAGCTCAATATGAGTCAAAAGTAATTTGATTCAATCCTCAGATTGTGTGCTTTGGGAGTATAAAATAATTATCAAGCAGTGTTCTGGGTTAGCAAGATAACAGTTTTTTCATGTTGTGGATCAACAATATTTAGATTTTTAATTAAAACTACCCTAGAAAGTACAGGGCAGCAATTCTCACACTTTTTAATCCCAGGAGGCCTTTTCTGTTTGTCTGGGGGTTTTGTTTGTTTGTTTGTTTGTGGTGGTGGTGGGGTTTTTTGTTTCTTGGCTCTCCCGCACGGCCTGTGGCATCTTAGTTCCCTGACCAGGGATCGAACCCAGGCCCTCTGCAATCAGGAGCCCTTTTCAATCTTAAGAATTATTGAGGGGGCTTCCCTGGTGGCGCAGTGGTTAGAAATTAAAACTGAGAAATATTAAAAATATTAATTTAAAAAGTCACAATGATAAACCCACAACATGTGAACATAAATAACATTTTTTTTTGGAAAAATAGATATATTTTCCCAAAATATGAGTGAGGAGTGGCATGGTTTACATATTTGCAGATCTCTTGAATGTGTATCTTAATAGGAGACATTTCGGGCTTCCCTGGTGGCGCAGTGGTTGAGAGTCCACCTGCCGATGCAGGGGACACAGGTTCGTGCCCCGGTCCGGGAGGATCCCACATGCCGCGGAGCGGCTGGGCCCGTGAGCCAGCCATGGCCGCTGAGCCTGCGCGTCTGGAGCCTGTGCTCCGCAACGGGAGAGGCCACAACAGTGAGAGGCCTGCCTATCGCAAAAAAAAAAAAAGGAGACATTTAGACTCTCATATCTGCTTCTGCCTTTACTCTATTGTTGTATGTTGTTTAATTTAAGTACAGGCAGCATGTGAAGAAAATCCTGCCTCATACAGATATGTACTAATAGGAAAAGGAAGTATTTTAATAATCCTTGCAGGTAATGGTGGATATTCTTCTTTGATACTGTACCCAAACTTGACAAGTGTTAATTAAAGGCTAGTTGCATTGTGGAATCCAAAACCGTATCAGTGAACTTTGCATACAGTATTACAGCAAAATTCAGGAGACCGTCTTATACTTTGAATGGATGTTTTACCTGTGCATGCTTTTGTAACATCAATGCATTGGTCAGTTGGAAAATATTGGTTCATTACATTATGCAGAACTTCTAAAAATTGACACAGTTTTGGTACAATTAAAACATCACATTCATTAATATCACGACTGATCTCATTAGAAAAGTCCTTAAATGCTGAGGAGTTATCAAGCTTATATCCTTATAAGATATAAGTTTCTAAAATTCTAATTTTTGCTTGAAAGCCCAAATTTTATCATGGGCAGTAAACGTCAGTTGTTTTTGTTAAAATAACAAGTTCACTTAATTCATTTTTGAGAAAATGTCTGCCAGATTCTTAAGTCTGAGTAACCATAGTTTGTCAGTCATTCTTTCAAGTAAAAATGGTGTTCCATGAAAAAAGCAGCTAGTTCAGTTTACCACTCAATCTCCCACACACCTGGAGCTGCAGCTGCTATGCTTTATGCATTCTTCTGATTTTGTCTCACAGAATATTAAAGAGACAGGTATTCAAGATTGATTAAATGAAAATAATAATTTGTCATCAAGGACACTCTTAGGTGAAACTGGCTTGTTTGTTTTTAATGCTACTGCCGGGGCTTCCCTGGTGGCACAGTGGTTGAGAGTCCGCCTGCCGATGCAGGGGACACGGGTTCGTGCCCCGGTCTGGGAAGATCCCACATGCCGTGGAGCGGCTGGGCCCGTGAGCCACGGCCGCTCAGCCTGCGCGTCCGGAGGCTGTGCTCCGCAACGGGAGAGGCCACAGCAGTGAGAGGCCCACGTACAGCAAAAAAAGAAAAAAAGAAAAAAAGAAACAGAGTCAAAGCCTGTAACAGATGAGCTCTGCATTCATAGATCTGCCTTTTTCCTAAGGCTATGGTAGACAGTTCCTTATAAAACAGCCATGTTACAATTAAATGATCTTATCACCAACGTATGTATATTAGATAGTATTTTTTACAGAATGAAACTTAAACCAAAATTTAAGTTAAGATGAAATATTTTACTTTCTAAAAATGGGATGGATTCAAAATAGTTTATAATGAAATACATACGTATTTGGGATATTCTTATTAAAAATTAGAATAGAGAAAAAAACAGAAACTGAATAAGGGTTGTCTAGAAGGAGATGTTAATAGTGTTCGTGGATAGGTCTTCTGTGACTGAAAATTTTTTTTCTTTTTTGCTTATCTCTATTTTCTGGCTTCCAGCAATGAACAGGTACTGCTTTTGTAATAAGAATAATAAGAAAAAAGTTTAAGTTGAAAAAAGAACTTACATGTAGCAAAGTATAATTGTATCAGAAATCCAGAGCCAGGTAGAGGTTACTATAACTGAGAAATAATTTAATTTGGATGTAAATTTTAATATTACAGAACTTATTATACACTTTAATTAAAAAGCTGAGAATTTGAGCTTTGTGAAATGGTTAGAAGAATGTCATATTATAGCATACACTGACTAGAATACACTGGGACAAGGCGGAGTCGCATTTCATAATTTCCCCATGTCTAGTATTCTTTAGGAGTGAGATCATTTGCAGACTCACAGTTGCTTCTGACTGATGGAATCTGGCCTAGTAAAACCTTATTTTTAACCTATGTGCTTTCTTTGCCTGCCATCGTTGCCTGTAGATGATCAAGTGTATGTAAGACTGCTCCTGCTACTTAATAGAGAAGTACATCTAGAGCAGCAGAAATGTCTGCAGTACATGTTGCATAGAAGGCAGTGCAGAGAGAGAAGACCAGGGTGGAAGTGCCATGACCTTGGTCCAGTCATTCAACACCCCAGTTCAGTTCCCCTTTAATGAAAGAAGGAAGTTGAACCGGATGATAGCTAAGGTGTCTTTCCCTTCTAAGATTTGTCCCAATTCTGTCAAATGAGATCCTTGCTTGAATTTGAGTTTTTTCCCAACATCCCAACCATGATGTTAACAAGTTTAATGTCTGTGAAAAATCATTATTTTTGCATTTTCATGTTTGTGTATAAATTATGAATTTTAATATTATGGTACAGAAATTCACTGTGCTCTAAAGGCATTTCTTTTTGCAGTGATAACCTTTTCATATTAAACCCTATAAGAATAGAATGTCCAGGTTGAAAATTAGCTTGTATGATTGAACAACTATTGCTTATTTTATTGCCTTTTATATCACATTAACCTTCTCGGTTGCTAAATTAATAAGTTGTTGCAAAACACCCAGCTCCTCAGGTAGTGAACTTGATACTGCATGCTAATTGTGCTTTCTTTTTTTCCCCTGAGAAATCTGATTATCTCATTGTCCTCTCCAAATCCTGTTCAGAGTGCTTATGGGATAGACATTATTCTTTCCGCTTTACAGAGAAGACACTGAGAATTAGAAACAGGGTCGAGGTCGCATGAGTAACTAGACCTTTAACAACAGGACTCAGTGTGCCTAATTTCCAGGAGAGTAAACGCGACTGCCATTTCAGGCATCTTTATCTTTCTTTTCATTTTGAAGTTAGCATAATACTAAAAGGCACATGCTTATATCTTTATAAAAGTATATCTTTTATTGCTATAAACTATATGTCAGGCTATTAAATAGATGGGAAAAAACCTTTAGAAGTGCCCTATTTTAAGTTCCCAGTAGTCCAGGATTTATAGGCCCTTAAGGAACTCACTTTTCTTCATTGTTATAATTTTGAATTCCCTCACCCCTATCCCTTTGGCTTTATTCTTCCACGTCTCTAACCCTTCCACCAGCTTCAGAGCTTGCCCCAGGTGTTGAGAGGGAAGAGGAGGTGAGGTGCCATTTGTATAAATCCTTCCTGTGTCTCTCCCTCTTTTTCATCTTACTGCTAGGACCACCTGGAGGTGTCCTCAGTTCCCCATCCCATCTGTTCCATCTCCTCCTACGCAGGGGCGTCCTGCTTGCAACTCCCTGGAGCCTGAACCCTTGATGAAATGTGCAGGATAGCCTGTTGTTCTGAAATGTAGGTGAACCGCTTTCAGATCTTTGTGTGTGTAGAAAGGCTCCTCCTTACCATCTCCATTTAGCCGTGGTTTCCTTATTGAAATAAAGTGAGACGGTAAAGCTGACTGGCCTCAGAAATAAATCCGTTTTCAATTATGAGCTGCATTAGAGGCCTTTACAAACTATCAAATACTGTGTGCTGGCTTTCGGGGCAGTTGAGTGTGTAGAACATTCAAGGTGGGGAAGGGGAAGCGGAGGAGAGAAGGGAGAAGATGCACGTTTGGGACAACAGCCAGACATGGGGTTCTGTTTCTAAATCGTTGCTGAAAGGATTGCTTAACCAAAGATGTACCTCAAATACAGTGCTACGGTAGGATAGAACCTACCCACTTATGTGAAAATGTTTTCCAGGTCCACAAACAGCCAATATTCACGAGAAATTTTAGCAAAAACTGTGTCTATAAACCGAAAATCAAGGACATGGCGCCATGGCTTAGAGCTGGGGCTTCAGTGACAGATGTGAAAGTTTAAATCCCAGCTCTTGTTCTAACTGGCTGTGTGAACCTGGACAAGTTATTCAAGCCCTGTAAATGTCACTTTTGCGTCCATAAAGAGGAAAAAGGTTCCTATTATTACCTCACAGAATTGTTATGAGGATTTAGTTACATAATGGATATAAATGCATATAGTATGAACATTGAAGCAACACATATTAACGTTTCTTGAGATAAATATATAGTCTCATAATCAGATGAAGCCTGGGCAGGTAGAGGTCTAAACCCAAGATTTATTTCAGAGCATAACTTTTGATTCTGTGTTTTATTCTTTTTAAAATTACCGTGTAATTCAGGAGAGCTGTTTTCTGAAGGTGTTTAGAGAGAAAGGTAATCACTGTGCGAGTCAAGGACTTTCTTGTGTTGTTGTCCTCTTCTCCCTGGAAGACATGATAATATCAGTCCTCAGCCATGATGTGAACATCACACATCCTGTTTTGGCGCTAACAAATTGTCTTTAGCCTTTTTCAAGCAATGTCAGCTACACATGTCAGTTGCTTATCACTTTTGTTTTTTCGGTTATTTATCCTTAAAAAAGAATGTTAGAATGTAAGTCAGAAATAGCCATTTTGTAAAAACTGCAAAGCTAGACAGATCTTTGATCCTTATTAGGGTAATAATCCATCTGTTATGGAACTGGATCAATTTGTAAATTAAATTGATTAATCTAGCAGGGAAAAAGAAAGGTCTTGACTTTTCCCACAGGAAGCATTTCCTCAAATGGTAGTCATTCTAAAAAAAATCTGGGAAGACTCAGTTTTCTGCTATTCTTTTTCTCTTTGCTCAACTCAGAAAAAAGGTTTAATATGTATTCAAAACAGAGTGAAAGCAGAGTTCAAGCTTTTAGATTCTCTAGGGTCTGGTTGTTCCTGGAGGTCTCATATTTTTGACAGGGCTTAATGTTAAAAACCTTTCAATGACTATAAGAACATTTTTAATACTTATTGGTTAGTTTAGTAAATGTATAACTATGCTTGAGTTATCTTCTGCAATTAGTTCACTTTATTGTTATTTTCATCTTGTATGATCAAAAAAAAATCTGATGATTCTCCTAACAATGTGTGATTGGAATAATAACTTCACATGTTGAAGAGTTTTGTGCTGCAGCTGAGAGGCATGTAAATACAAGCTGCTTGTTTGCAAGAAGCTTCCAGATTTGCAATATGATTGCTATGGAAACCACATAATGAAAACCTTATAACCATCTGTATGGTTTGATGGATTTTATTGCATAGCTGAGCTGTTTTTGTTTACTGTTATTAAAATGTTGAATGGAATATATTAACCCACACACATTGACTATTTGAGGTATTAATTAGTATCGTATAATGACATCATGCCTCAACCCCCAAATAAAATACGCTTAATAATAAACCTAAATAAAACAGCATGTGTATGTTTCTAATATATTGTGAAGGTGATTATTGCCTAGAATTTTTGTCACTTGTCCTTATATATTTTTTGAATGATGTGGAGGGGTTTGCTCTGTTAGTAAATGAATATAGTAGTAGGATTTATTTTCATGATTTTGGAATCCATTTGTTCACTTAGTGTTTATTGAACATCTCCCTTGTACCAGAGTCTATTCAAGATTCAGGTTGAGTTCTTTTCTTCCTAAGATTAAAAAAGCACACACCAAATTTGATTTTGTTGTCTTTTATATGGAAGCTGTTTGTACTGTTAGCCCAAGATAAAATGGTTTTTTTTACTTTTGTTAAGAAAAATTGATATTTGAAACACAGAAGGCTTTGACCTAAAGACAGCAGTTCTAGGTTTGAAAAGGAGAAAGGAAGTGTTTTTAATGAGCATCTTAACCTCTAAAATACTTCTTACTAAGCATCTCACCTGGATTTCCATTTGGATACTTCACAGTAAATATTTTTAATATCATTCTGATAGTTTAAGAATACATTGTGCATATAAAAGGTACTTAAATTTTAATAAAATAATAAATTTTTAGTAATAACTTCTAAATTCATTGACAACTTTGCCAAGAATGGAGTTTTTCCCACCCCACTTAATTCTTGTAATTATTAATAGTTTTTATGATATCTTGACACTGATTTTGGGTGGTGAGACTAAATCCTATAGTCTCTTCTTAAGAGCCAGGAATAGTGCTTTCTATATTGATGTGGTTAAAGCTTTTGACTTCAGGACAAGTGCCCTTAACTATTTTTGAATTTACTTCTTACTATTGAATTTGTGACCAAATTGGAAGAGAGGGAGCGCTGGGGAAAGAGAAAGTATGAAGAGTAAAGAAAGCTTTCTCCTTCACCTCAAAAAAAAATTAATGATTTGTAAAACGAGTAGTTGGACTAAATGATGATAAATGTCCCTAATACCTTTACAATTTGTATGAAAACACCCTATTGACCCATTTATGATAAATAGTCCTTGAGGTTTAACATAAGTGAGATAATTGTTGAAAAGAGACAGCATTTAGTATTAGACTTTTTATTAGGTCTTCTATGTATTCTTTACTATTTGACTGAACTATATTAAATTGCCAATATTATGTTTAACTTAATGTGTATAAAGTGCCAATGATTTCCAGCTGTTCCTTATATTGGAGCTTTCATTCTTTTGTTTGAATTGAGTTACAAAAATTTGAAACAGTTAAAATTATCTTGTAAGTACGGTAACTCTCAAGCTTGATTTAAATGCTGGTTTTTATTAATCACCACTTTAAAATTTGCATGAGACTTCTAAATTTACATCTGCATCCTTGTCCTGTCTACCTAGATTTCCAGTTGCCCCTTGACATTTCCTCTGGGTTGCCCCACCAGTATATTAAATCTCCCATATCAGAAACACAACCCCTTGAGTAGCTTATCTTGGCTATTCCCTTTTTAGTAATGATGTTCCCATTTCTCAGTTAACTAAGCTCAAAACCTGAGTCATCCTTAGTTGCTCATTCTTTTCCCGTAGCCCTCCACATCCAGTCAGGCAGAGCTTGTCTATTCTAGTTCCTTTTACCCTCTCATAACCATCTCCGTTCCATTTCCTCTGCCCCTTCACTTCGGGACTAACTTCCCCTTTAGCTAGACTAGGAGTGCTCTCTCTCTCCCCACACCCCTCATCTAGGCTGGCTGTGACAATGGGAAGTGATAGCCGTTCCTCAAGCAGTTTCAGTCCTGCCCTTTCTCACCTCAGAAATTTTGGGGGACTCTTATTCCTCACCAAACATGTAAAAGTCTGAAGTCCACAGCAGGATGCTCGTGGTTCTTCAACAATTTTGCCCGAATGACTAGCATTACCTCCCGTCCTGCTCTTGTTCTGCGAGGACAGCCCCCACCTTTATTTATTATTTTTTTTTTTTGACGTGGACCTTTTTTTTTTTTTTTTTTTTTTTTGCGGTCCGCGGGTCTCTCCCTGTTGTGGCCTCTCACGTTACAGAGCACAGGCTCCGGACGCGCAGGCTCAGCGGCCATGGCTCACGGGCCCAGGCGCTCCGAGGCACGTGGGATCTTTCCGGACGGGGGCATGAACCCGCGTCCCCTGCATCGTCAGGGGGACTCTCAACCACTGCGCCACCAGGGAAGCCCCATGACGTGGACCATTTTTAAAGTCTTTATTGAATTCATTACAATATTGCTTCTGGTTTTTTTCTCTGTTTTGGGTTTTTTGGCTGTGAGACATGTGGGATCTTAGCTCTCCGACCAAGGATCGAACCAGCACCCCCTGCATTGGAAGGCAAAGTTTTAACCACTGGACCGCCAGGGAAGTCCCAAGAGAACCACATTCTTTAGCCAAAATGGATATGCTCCTGCCTTGTTCTTTTGTTCCTGCCTTTCCTTGTCTGGAAATTTCCTCCTTCTCATCTCTCCTTATTCAGATTCTCTCCATCCCTCAGAGCCTTTATGGTATTTTCCCAGTTGGGTGGTTTCTCCTCTGTACTCCTTCAGTACCTTGTACCTCACAGGTCAGGTTTTATGCCCCTTATCCCACTTTCCTTTAGGTTCTGTCTTCTGTCCCCGCTAGGCTGTAACTTCCTGAAGGCAGAAGCTTCCTACTACCCTTGCCTTTCTGGTAGAACCTCTTTCTCTTACAGGTAGTTAATGCTCAATGAAGATTCATGAGTTGAATTATTGAATAGTCATAGTGACTGTATTTGTATTTTTTGCATACTTTAAAGTTTTTGATTTTCTTGGAATTACGATTCTTTTTGATCCCAGTTTTTCCTTGACATGCCATTTTGTTCATATGCCCTGCCTTAAATATTTCTAAATTGTATATTAATCCTTAGGTGGGGCAAGTTGGTCATGTAGTAAGTATTTCTTTGATGTAAAAGGATTAACTAGCCTATTGACTCTGTTTAAAAACCCTTCTCATTTAATCTCATCATTTTTCTTCCTATAACGTGGGAAAGGAGTGTGATGGGAGAGTGTAGAAATAATATGAAGATATATATGAATACATGCAGGATAAAGAACATGGATTTTGTAATCATAAACCTAAGTTTGAATAGTGAACATTGGAAGTTTCTTTACCTTTTTGAGCCTCAGTTTATTTCTCTGTAAAATGAGGATTTAAAATGCTTTACCTGTGAAGTCCTAACATCTGCTGTAGTGTATGACACATAGTAGTTCCTCAGTATAATTTGGGGGGTATTACCTTGAAGGGTGAGAATGCTTCTAGTATCTTCCTGTGATGATCAATTGAGAAAACATGAAGTATCTGATGCTCAGTAAATGACTTCTAGGTTAACTGTATTTTATATCACACATTTTCTCTTTGCTCTGCTGTTGTTTTAGGGACCATGATTTTATCTGTGGTACTCATGCCACAGTATAATGTGGTCAATCCGTATAATGCCGGGTGTCATCTTACTGCATTTTTAGGGCTTTTCTGGAGTTAAGATTATGCCAGATGAGTTTCTGTGAATATTTAAAACAAAATATGTGAAACGTTAGTACATACCTTAAATTTTATCAAGCCAACTGGTCAGGCTGCTATTTGGAAATAGCTAGAGGTTTCTTTGTTCAGCTTTATAGATTATTGAAAAGGGGATGTGAATGTTGAGTGGTTTCATTCTTTGAAAAGGAATATTTATGTGTTATACACTTGTAGTTTTGCTCTTAAGATGGGGTGAGTACTGTGTCTTTCTCCCTGAGGAAAGCCTTCAGTGTCCCATTTATGTTGTTTATTTACAGAAGAGGAAGACGATGGAGCTCCGGTGAAAGTGGAGGGGCAAAGGAAGATGAGTCAGGACAGTGTTCACCACACCACAGGTAATGAGTTGTGCACCTTTCTGGGAAAGCTTATTCTGGTTTTGTTCACTTTCCTTTTCCTCACTTTCTTACTGCTCTAAAGATGTGTGCTCAGCTCCCCGAGGTTGTCTCCTTGGGTCTGGACCTCTTATGGCTGATAAGCTTCTTAGACCCATTTAGGATGCATGAAAACCACTTGAGAAGGATTTATAAAGTAAGCCAATTTATACAAGGTATTCCTTTCTGAATTACTTTTTAATGACTCAATTAGCTTTCATTTCTGTGCAAAGGAGATTTAGCTGCATAAATTAGCTTATCATCATTGAGGAAGTGTCACTGCTAAAGGACAGTTTATAGATACAACATGCAGTTGCTGTCAAACCTATAAGAATGTAATATAGACATCTGTGTATACTTTGTGCTTGAGCAGAACAGACTTCTGCCATTCAGAGGCTAACAGGGGACAACAAGTTGCCCAGGGGACTGGCAATGTAGACATCTCTGAAAAGGTCAACTTGACACAGGCTCTGACAATCGACCCACAGCTCTGTCTTCTTTGATAAAAATCAGATAAACTTAAGACCGCTAATTGATCGGCAGCCTGTTTAAATGTTGGCCATGCATATCTTCATTGCATATGATTAACACAGAAAGCAAATGAATTGGGTAAGGAATGCCAGAGTCCAGTGACAGCAGCTTAAAAATGGGAAAAGGACAGTGGTGGCCTGGAAGCCTAGGAAGGATAGTCCCCTTATCCCTTTCCACTTGGCCCGTGGCCCCAGGTACTAATTATGACTAAGACTGGAAAAATAATTGCACGCGCTGTGTATGGAATCACATGATAAAGGCAACTTTTCTTGCTTCTTGTTATTTCCAAATAACAGGAGATAAACCATATCTGTAGTGCAAGCATGAGGTTAGTTTTGATAAACCAGCAAGTATTTTACACAGAAAGAAGAGGAGGACTGCCTTCTTATCAGGACTTTACACCTCTTCATAGCCACACGTCAGCCGGGGCAAGGTCTGCCATATCATCCCATGTCCTGCAAAGAGTTATAGTTGGGGGTCACCTCCCCTCTCTGATATGTCCATACATCACTCTTTCAAGCTGTCAGGGGCAGGGTGGTCAAGCAGTGTGTGTTCAGGAAGTAGCCTTCCCGAGTCCTTCCTACTGTGGCATGTAGAAAGGAAACAGAGGCCTGATTTCCGGACCTGGACAGGAAAGCAGGAGCAGGTTGCTGCAAAAGGTTTGGGTTTGCTTTTTTCAGAAGGGAAGTGAGGAACAAGTCATTAGATGCAGCTATAAACACCAAGGCTGAGCAAAGCCTTGAGGACGATGTTCACTGGCAGTTTTAAGTACATACGTATTGTTATTATCACAGAGCTTCTGCCAAAAGCATGTTGTTTTCTTTTTTTTTTTTTAAATTTCTGTGCAGGTATAAAAGGTGGACACATACAAATCTTCTTTCCACAAATATGAGTGTTTGGGCTTAAAACAATTGTGTTTTTCAAAAACCCTTTTAAAGTAACTGTCTCCCAAATTTTTGCCTTTGAGGGAAGGAAGAACAAATCAGTTTTTCCTCAAAGGAATGCAATAAGGAGATCTACCTTTTCATGCAATTGCTATAAAGCACTGCAGTAATTCTTATCTTTAGTGACATGAAATTCTTTTCAAGCAACAGTTTTAATGCTTTTGCATACCAGTGACCTTTGCTCTCCCCAGGCTGTCGAAGATGTAACATTAGAAGTTTGTTTGCTGTGCAGGGCAGTGAGTTGACAAGGGTATTACTATCTTGCTGAGCATCACATGTTGTGAACTTCTAACCTTACTCAAGAATGTTATATTTTTCACATTGACTGATTTTACTAAAGGAAAAATTCTTTTTTCAGACTACTCTAATGTAAAATATGTAAGCAAAAACAAAATTAAGCATGTATTTCTTGCAAGTTATTTCATGTTTAAGCTTATGTAGCTTGCATATGTTTTTACATATAAAAAAGATTCCATTTGATTTTTTTGAACATTATACAATATGCTTACCTTTCTAAAATAGTTTTTACACTGATAACACTACCCGAGGAGAGATTCTCCATTCTCTTATTATTGTGTGTTACCCATTGTCATCGTGTTTTAAAAGTCTTTTCATTTTGGCAAAAGTAAATATCTCCAGTGTTTAGCTTGTACTTTCATAACAATTCTGTTATTCTTGCTCAGTGATCTGTTTTTGCATGTTTAACTTACAAGAGCAAATACATTGTTTAAATCTTTCACAAGCCAGCTAATTTAGAATGGTATTTTCTTTCTTTCTTTACCTTCTTTTTTTTTTTGCGGTACGCGGGCCTCTCGCCGCCGTGGCCTCTCCCGTGGCGGAGCACTGGCTCCGGACGCGCAGGCTCAGCGGCCATGGCTCACGGGCCCAGCCGCTCCGCGGCATGTGGGATCTTCCCGGACCGGGGCACGAACCCGCGTCCCCTGCATCGGCAGGCGGACTCTCAACCCCTGCGCCACCAGGGAAGCCCCTCTTTACCTTCTTTTTTAACCATATATGCTTCTTAGAAGAAGAAACATAATGAGATGATTTTTTTTTTATAATTTTGAAAACAGAGATCATGATGTGGATAGAATAGGAAAATTAATTCATACAATAAAGACAACTAAACCTATTTAATTTGTATTCAGAATGTAAGCTTATCAGTGGTTTATGACATTATGCTCCATCCCATTTTTTTTGTTGTTTTTAAAAAACACATCTCACAGGGTTTATTTTTTCAGTGTATAAGTGAACAGTGTTAACTTTTGTGAACCCACAGTGCTTCCAAGGATATCGATGCATAATTTTTTGTGTATGTTTAGACACACTTAAAATTTAGAAAAGTAAACCCGAGGAGCTTGCTGCTCTCTGAGGAACAAGATAATTCTTAATTTTTATGTCTGGAATTCATTTTAAGAATTTTGACATTACTTTCTGAAGGAGACTAAGGCTAATAAACATAGACTGCCAGGTTTTCTCCCCTGTTGTGATTCTTCTACATGAGGGGTCTCTAACCCCCCGGGCCACGGACCGGTACCAGTCCACAGCTTGTTAGGAACCGGGCCGCACAGCAGGAGGTGAGCGGTGGGCGAGCTAGCCAGGTTTCATGTGCCGCTCCCCATCGCTCGCATTACCGCCTGAGCCATTCCCACAATCCCCCCCACCCCACGCTCCACCACCCCCCGTCCGTGGAAAAATTGTCCTCCATGAAACCAGTCCCTGGTGCCAAAAAGGTTGGGGACCGCTGTTCTACCTCATAACTAATATTGCATGCTGAAATAGAATAGTCAATTTGTGTGTACAGGTAGCCATGTGACATAAACAACTTACTATTCTTTAACAGGGCTCACATATGGGACACAGGAATGAGGTTGGTCTTTGGGTAACATCATCATCAAGATTGCAGAAAGCACAGTAGAAAATGCATCTTGTTCCCAGGACTGCCAGCCAGATCACTAGCTCTGTTGCCTTTTTACAGCAGTGAGATTTAATGAAATGCCCATGATGCACATCTAGGGAGAGATGCATCTTGCACACGGTGGGGGTCTCTCTTCCCCTCCTGTGCTCCTGTAACTCCCATTAGTGTTAATGGGAGTTTCACTAAGCGCATCGAGGGGAGGAGAGACCCCCAAAGTGGTAAGGATTATGTGTTAGAAATCACCATATATACTTTTCTCTTCCTTCTTCCCTCTCCCCTGCGTTTGAAAATCTACTGAATGAAAAACTATTGTGAGAGAATCTGAAAAAGAAAGAGCAAGCAGCAGGCTGAACAGCTGCAGAACCCACTGGGATGCTCCAGCTAAGCCAAAGCTTCTCTAGTTTTTAACCCAGGTTTTCTTTCTTCAGCCTTTTAGGATCAAGCCTAAGACTGAGCAGCATGGGGAACACACAGGAGCCTCGACTGGGGAAACCAGCTATTTAGATCCTTTTACCTCCTGGCCAGTGACTATGGGGGAGGGCCTTGCATGTGAAATGATGTCATCCTCTCTTTGCTCTAATTCCTTGACTTTTAAACTGACACTGACGGACTGCATGGGGCACAACATTTGACCCCGATAGGAGTTGATTTAATCTGACTAGAATGTTTCAACTTCTAAATCCCTATTTGTCTAAATAAGTGGTTTTTAAAGGAAATCAGTCACTTTATTATGAAGTAATTTTTTTCCTAAAAAAATTTGACAATGTTTGGAGAAATCTGTCCAGCCAGAGTGCCCTCTAGTGTCCATCCATAGAATTTCCACAATATATGCTTTGAGGGGAAAATGTAATGAAGGGTGGCCGCAAGCATTGTTAGTTCTTGGTTGGATTCCCAGGCATGTGTACATCCCTGCTAGCTTCTGTGATAAGTGTTCAAATGCTAGAGCGGAAAAGTCAATAAGGTGTCTGTCTCTCTGTCTCCCTCCCTCCTTCTATCCCTCCTTTCCCCCATCCCCCCTCTTTTTTTGAGTTCTTAGAAAACAAGTGGAAAAACTTTAATAGGAGGGTTGTCCTTGTTTATTTTCTTAAAAGTGTAACAGAAAAGTCGTGTCTTCTTAAATAGTCAGACTCCATATTATTCGGATTTTCTTTCTGGCTTTAAAAAAAAATGTTTCAGATACTAAAGAGACTTTTTTAAATTTCTAATAACCCTAACACCTTGAATAAACCACAAACTACGTGTAATAAGGTGAATGCCCTCCTGACACGCTAATGTGACCGGTTGTGTTGGAATTGCCAAGGAGCCTGCTGTTTGAGAGCCATATAACAAAGCTAAGATGACAACCCTGATCCAGCATGTGTCTCCACAGTTATCCCCTCAGAATTCAAAGATGACATTCCAATGATGGAAGTTGTCAGCACGTGTATGTTCTGCCTGGTTAGGGAATACAGGGACATCTTATTGATATTGCTTGCATTCTTTTTGCATTAACTCATCAAAACTCAATTATCATGAAATTAAAAACAGGAAACAGTTCTCAGTGTAACAAAAGCAGCCAGTGTATTTAACTCTGTGCTGTGTTTCAGGCGACCCACATTGTATAAGTGACAAAGCATTTATTACCCGGTTTATTGTGGTATTATAGAGCGGAGAGTGCTAAATAATCAATCAGTTAATGGTCTGTATGGCAGTTTGAACACATCACATCCATTGTGCTTATGCTGTTAGAAGGATGGGCTGATAACTCCAGTGTATGTTGCATGTTTATTCAGAGCCTAATGTCCTAAACTAGGGCTGACAGAAATCTTGGAAAATGCAGCTTCAGCACTGGCAGTTTCAAAGTTGCTAAAATATTTTAGAAATAACTTTGACAGGCTTTGGGTACAAAAGTCCCTAAAGATAAGAGCTGGAATTATCCTTTAGATTACTTTCATTTTTATTCTCTTCCTTTAACCAGCTTTATGTTTTGAAAAAGTTTAAATTTAGGGACTTTCCCTGGCGGTCCAGGGGTTAAGACTTTGCCTTCCAATGCAGGGGGTGCAGGTTCGATCCCTGGTCCGGGAAGCGAAGATCCCACATGCCTCGTGACCAGAAAAACAAAACGTAAAAAAAGCAGAAGCAATATTGTAACAAATTCAATAAAGACTTTAAAAATGGTCCATATCAAAAAAAAAAAAATATATATATATATATATATATATGCCATTGAGGCATTTTTTTTTTTGAAGTTTAAATTTCAAAAAGTTTTTTTGTTACCTCGTTTGGTTATATTTGTACCTTAGCCCCTTTATTATTATTATTTTTTCGATGTGTCCTAAATTCTGTACGGTGCTTATTTCACAACGTGTTTATCGCATCTTATGGATATTGCTCATTATACAGGGAGGCTGACTCATCTTCAAAACATGTTGCAAGTGGGCTTAGGTTTGTTATAGAAAGTAAGTGGGAAGTAACTTAGGTGCTGGTTTGAAGAAACATGTTGCAATTACAAGTTTTAGGTAAAAACAAGAAAAGGAGAGAGGAAAGATAAGACATTCAAAATTAGACCTTAGATGAGAGCAAGAAGTAGGATTCTTGTGTGGATGTTATAAAGTGTTCTTTGAATGAGGGCAGAATTTTTTTAGACTGCTTTTTGGTGGTTTGGAGTGGCCCTTTAATTGCTATTTGTTCATTTTTAAGCGAGGGCCCATTACATGAAAGCTCTAACTCTTGCTTTCTTTCTTCTTCCTAGGAGATAAAAGCACCGATTATGCTAATTTTTACCAGGGTCTGTGGGACTGCACAGGAGCTCTTTCTGATGAATTGTCATTTAAACGTGGTGATGTGATTTACATTCTTAGCAAGGTAAGCAGATACCCCAAAATGAAAACTGTAAAGCATGAATACAAAGCTGCATTTTTATGCATTTGGATCTACAACACTAGGGAAAAAATGCCAATTGCAATTCTTCTAGGTCCTTGTTAACAATTGGGAGTTCACAATAATTATTTTGTCAAGTGAAATATAATCAAATTTTAAACACAATCAGATAACAGGATTCAACTTAACAATGTGTTTACCTATCACTTCAGCCTTTGGCTCACATCCACACACTGCCTTCTCCAGAAACAATATACTATGTGAAAGTTAACATTGTAAGGTATTAGGTTATTTATTATGTTTTTCTTTCCTCTTCCTTTTTATTCTTCTGTGTGCTTACTCTGATTTTGTCTGCCATTCACTACTGGTAACACTGTGTTTATAGAACAAGTTTTTCATCTTTATGTAAATACATCGGGTGTTCCGACAATTTAAAAGCAATACTTTTCTATTCAGACAGGTTTAGGTAATTTTTTTTTAAGTTTAACAAAATTGTATTTGTAAACATAATAGCAAAGTGTATTGCTATGAACTCATCCTTCTATATACAAAATCATTGTTTCTGCCTCTTAAGATACTGGATTATTCAAAATGCTTCTGGCCTTGGATCTAAAAGTCAAGATTCTTAATTGATTATACTTCTAATGACATGCATGAACTCCTTTAACTTTCATATTTTAACTTTGCCTACTGTAATATGGGGGTTAAAAAATATCTCCCTCAGTCTACTTCATGAGGCCACATTAGAAACAAATAATGTATGGAGACTATTTAAATAGAAGTAAAGAAAAGTTACATAGGGCTTCCGTGGTGGCGCAGTGGTTGAGAGTCCGCCTGCCGATGCAGGGGACACGGGTTCGTGCCCCGGTCCAGGAGGATCCCACGTGCCGCGGAGCGGCTGGGCCCGTGAGCCATGGCCGCTGAGCCTGCGCATCCGGAGCCTGTGCTCCACAACGAGAGAGGCCACAACAGTGAGAGGCCCGCGTACCGAAAAAAAAAAAAAAAAAAAAAAAAAAAAGAAATGTTACATAAATCATAAGTCTAGGAGTTTAATGTGCTTTTGTTGATTAGAGAAATATTTTGGAAAGATTGTGACTTATTCAGAAAGATAATATGACTTATTAGTTACAGAAGAGAATTTGGAAATAAGGTCACTTATTGAATTTAAACACTAGTTGACTGGTGCATAAAATCATATACAGAGAATCATAGAACATTTGAGTGAGAGATCTTAGGGCTCATCTATCTATCCTTGGTTTTACAGATAAAGGAATTTGGTTTTACAGATAAAGGAATTCCTTTATCTGTAAGTGCCAGAGCCAGTACTTAACAAGGTGTTTTGACTCCCAGATCAGAGCTTTCTGCTCTATTTTTTTCTTATGCCTGTATCTATCTTCCTTCCTTTTTCCCTCTCTTCTTCCCCCCTCCCCCTTCTTTCCTTACTTGTATTTAATTTGTAACTGTTGTAAAGTGCCTAAAATGTGCAAGGGCCCATTCTAGGCATCAGGAATCCAAAAAAAAAAAGGAAATATAAGCCCTTGTAGATTATTGGAGGAAAATAGTAAGTAGATACAGCCAACTGTGATCATTGCTGGTTGAGGTGCACAAATAAGGCTTGTCCCTTATTTCTCTCAGTCCTCTGCTCGCTAGTGTTTTTTTTTTTTTTCTTTTTTTAAGAAAGATAACTTTCAGTTCTTGGAAGCTATAGATAGCCATATCACAACTCTTGGGTTAAGCCTGTTACAGAGCATTCAATAGTCCTGTGTTAAAATGACAGCTTTTTGAGTCAGTTACTTAATATAGAAAGCAAACTGATTAGTTTCAGTTCTTGAAAAGAAACTTTCTTGGAATCATTTCTCAAATTTACTTAGCTCCCAGTTTCTTTCACCAATTTAGCTGCATAAAATTAAATTGTGTGTAAAATTGCATATAAAATTAAAAGGTTGATTAGCTTCCACTTGGAACTTCAGACTATAGGGATAAATGGCATGTAGCCAGTATGTTTGTATGGTAAAATATGAAACTTACAGAGCCCCTGTGGGTTTATTCTTGAAGCCTTCTTTATGAATCCAGTTGTCTTTGTTTTTTTTTTTTTTTTTTTTTTTTCAAGTTGTCTTTGTTGCTGAAAGCCTCAGAGTACCAGCCTCTGGGACAGGCTGTGGCACAAGCAGCGTTCCCGTAGCTTTGTCTTATTTCTTCCATTGCCTCAGAAAATCATTTTCTGTGAATATGAAATTAAAAGTACAATCATAGGTGTGTATCATATTTCTAGGATTCTGGGGGAAGTCATTCCTTTTCTCCCAAACCTGTTTTGTGATGATTGGAATTTTATATGTGAAGCCTGTCATAGAGCCTAAGGGTGGTAGTCCACCTCATAGGAATAATATACTCCTATCTAAAATTTCTAAATGCTGTTGTTTGGGTATGGGCTGCCTGAAAATACTTCCTTTATCAACCTTTCACAAGGTTTAAATTTCCACCGGCAGCATTTCATGAGAGGCCTTCTAGAGATGGGCATTTTATCTGGAGCTTATTTTTGGTTTTTGAAAGAAGAGACAAGGCTTTGTTAGCACATTATCACCATTGGCTGGATGAGTAAATACCCATATTTACCCAGCTGCAGACCTAGTAGAATCAACCAGGTTGATCTTAGTGAGGGTGAAGGAAGGACAGTTAGTTTTCTCTTGATGGAATTTAGACAAATTCTGGGCCGTTGATGAGCATCTTGGCTATTTGTTGTCAGGTTGCTTTGGGGTTCAGGATATATTTATGAAGACTCTTACTTTCCCACTTGGCTTTGGGTGAGTTCAGATAGGAACCTCTGGTGATTCTCTAATTTTATATTTGCTTGGTCTTCCAGTTTTTATAAAAATTTTGGCAAACACAGACCATAAGTTAATATCATAAATTTGTTTAATATGTGAATGATGACAGCAGTTTGAATGCTGAGTATCATTATAAATTCAGAACTCAAGGCCCTTAGAAGAAGAGAGCAAAGAATTGCTCAAAAGGACTTGTTTCGAGATCAAGGTAGAGCTGATGCTATGTACTGATTGTTTTTTTTTAAGTACAATAAATATAGAAATCACTAGCATTGTTATATGCCTAGAAATTTGTTTTATCTTGCTCAGAGTTATATTTAGATTCCATGGTGATGGAATGAAAATTTACCCTTTAAATTTATTTTTTACACCACCTAGTGGCTCAGAATGAGTGGTGCAGGTAATTGCAGCTAATGTGCACAATCAAAATGATGTCATAAATCCAACTTTAAATTTAGCTATGGGTTATTACTTTCCTATCTCATGTCAGTGAACTATAAGCATTAATCATGAAAATTCTTTTCATCATTCTGAATTAAATGTAAAAATTGTATACTTAAGGAAAAATGCATTTTAAGGACTCTAACAGTATTTCTAGAGACATAAAAAATGTGTACTTAGTAAAAAAAAAAATTAGTGCCACAACTTTTCTAATAAAAAATGCCATTTAAAAGATTTCTTTTTATAATTAACTGATCTATAGTTTGAGGTATTTAATTATCGTTGATTTGACTTAAGCTTCTAGAAGCTTGTTAGTTCTGAAAATAATCTTTTAAAAAAAGGCAACACAAGATAGTTTAAGAAGAGATACATTCTTTTCAATATAAATAAACCTTCAGACAAATCAAGAAATAAAATGGCATGTACTGTAATAAAGAATATTTTAATTTTGTAAATATAATGATGAAAAGATTTAGCTGGTTTGATGATTAGGCTCTCTGTATTAAAATTCACTGTAGAAATATAGTTTGATTTTAAAATTCAGCCTTTTTTTTTCTATTTTTGCAAGGAAGCCTTGATGGGGTGTCAGCTGTGCTCAGTCTGCCTGGGGGTGATTTATTTATTTTAAGCCTCTTTTGAGTTATACAAATCTTAGCTTTTCTTTCTTTCTTTACTTTTTTCTCTTTCTTTTTTTTTTTTTAGTGAAAATCAAATGATACAATAAAGAAGGAAGAGAAGGCAGCTAGCTACCCTGCCCTTCCCCTTCCCTTTTTAACATTTTCCAATTAGCAGCTGCCACGTGACCCCTGGCTGAGCGAGCCCCTCCTTCAAAGTGTCTGGCGTTTTCTTAGTTTAAACCTTTGAACCTTACTAATAATAAATCTAAATACTTCTTGCCTAAAAATGCAAGCCTGTAACTTTTTGCTTAACAGGTCTTTTCATATAACATTACTTCTGTTTTTTTATGTGTTAAAACATTTTATATACTTCAGTAGTTCAGTGGAGATTTAGATATTCCCCCCCAGCCCCCCGCACC
>RJWK010022993.1:0-29405 GCA_004363435.1 Platanista minor | reverse complement strand
GCTCAGCGGCCACGGCTCACGGGCCCAGCCGCTCCGCGGCATGTGGGATCTTTCCGGACCGGGGCACGAACCCGCGTCCCCTGCATCGGCAGGCGGACTCGCAACCACTGTGCCACCAGGGAAGCCCCTATTTGTAGTTTTTTAAGGAACCTCCATACTGTTCTCCATAGTGGCTGTACCAGTTCACATTCCCACCAGCAGTGCAAGAGTGTTCCCTTTTCTCCACACCCTCTCCAGCATTTATTGTTTCTAGATTTCTTGATGATGGCCATTCTGACCGGTGTGAGATGATATCTCCTTGTAGTTTTGATTTGCATTTCTTTAATGATTAGTGATATTGAGCATCCTTTCATGTGTTTGTTGGAATCTGTATATGTTCTTTAGAGAAATGTCTATTTAGCTCTTCTGCCCATATTTGGATTGCGTTGTTTGTTTTTTTGACATTGAGCTGCATGAGCTGCTTGTACATTTGGGAGATTAATCCTTTGTCAGTGGCTTCATTTGCAAATATTTTCTCCCATTCTGAGGTTTGTCTTTCCATCTTGTTTATGGTATCCTTTGCTGTGCAAAAGCTTTTACGTTTCATTAGGTCCCATTTCTTTATTTTTGTTTTTATTTCCCTTACTCTAGGATGTGGATCAAAAAGGATCTTGCTGTGATTTATGTCATAGAGTGTTCTGCCTATGTTTTCCTCTAAGAGTTTTAGAGTGTCTGGCCTTACACTTAGGTCTTTAATCCATTTTGAGTTTCTTTTTGTGTATGGTGTTAGGGAGTGTTCTAATTTCATTATTTTACAGGTAGCTGTCCAGTTTTCCCAGCCCCGCTTATTGAAAAGGCTGTCTTTTCTCCATTGTGTATTCTTGCCTTTATCAAAAATAAGGTGACCCTATGTGCATGGGTCTATCTCTGGATTTTCTATCCTGTTCCATTGATCTATATTTCTGTTTTTTTTTTTTTTTGTGGTACGTGGGCCTCTCAGTGTTGTGGCCTCTCCCGTTGTGGAGCACAGGCTCCACACGCGCAGGCTCAGCAGCCATGGCTCACGGGCCCAGCTGCTCCGTGGCATCTGGGATCTTCCCGGACCGGGGCACGAACCCGTGTCCCCTGCATCGGCAGGTGGGCTCTCAACCTCTGCACCACCAGGGAAGCCCTAAATTTCTGTTTTTGTGCCAGTACCATACTGTCTTGATTACTGTAGCTTTGTAATATAGTCTGAAGTCCAGGAGCCTGATTCCTCCAGCTCTGTTTTTCTTTCTCAAGATTGCTTTGGCTATTTGGGGTGTTTTGTGTTTCCATACAAATTGTGAAATTTTTTGTTCTAGTTCTGTGAAAAATGACATTGGTAGTTTGAAAGGGATTGCAATGAATCTGTAGATTGCTTTGGGTAGTAGAGTCATTTTCACAATGTTGATTCTTCCAATCCAAGAACAAGGGATATACCTCCATCTGTTTGTATCATCTTTAATTTCTTTCATCAGTGTCTTATAGTTTTCTGCATACAGGTCCTTTGTCTCCTTAGGTAGGTGTATTCCTAGGTATTTTATTCTTTTTGTTGCAGTGGTAAATGGGAGTGTTTCCTTGATTTCTCTTTCAGATTTTTCACCATTAGTGTATAGGAATGCAAGAGATTTCTGTGCATTAATTTTGTATCATGCAACTTTACAAAATTCATTGATTAGCTCTAGTATTTTTCTGGTATAGTCTTTAGGATTCTCTATGTATAGTATCATGTCATCTGCAACAGTGACAGTTTTACTTCTTCTTTTCCAGTTTGGATTCCTTTTATTTCTTTTTCTTCTCTGATTGCTGTGGCTAAAACTTCCAAAACTATGTTGAAGAATAGCGGTGAGAGTGGGCAACCTTGTCTTGTTCCTGGTTTCAGTTTTTCACCACTGAGAATGATGTTGGCTATGGGTTTGTCATATATGGTCTTTATTATGTTGAGGAAAGTTCCCTCTATGCCTACTTTCTGGAGGGTTTTTATCATAAATGGGTGTTGGATTTTGGCTAAAGCTTTTTCTGCTTCTATTGAGATGATCATATGGTTTTTCTCCTTCAATTTGTTAATATGTTGTATACATTGATTGATTTGCATATATTGAAGAATCCTTGCATTCCTGGAATAATCCCCACTTGATCATGGTTTATGATCATTTTAATATGTTTTTGGATTCTGTTTGCTAGTATTTTGCTGAGGATTTTTGCATCCATGTTCATCAGTGTTATTGGACTGTAGTTTTCTTTTTTTGTGACATCTTTGTCTATTTTTGGTATAAGGGTGATGGTTTCCTCATGGAATGAGTTTGGGAGTGTTCCTCCCTCTGCTATATTTTGAAAGAGTTTGAGGAGGAGAGGTGTTAGCTCTTCTCTAAATGTTTGATAGAATTTGCCTGTGAAGCCATATGGTCCTGGGCTTTTGTTTGTTGGAAGATTTTTAATCACAGTTTCAATTTCAGTGCTTGTGATTGGTCTGCTTATATTTTCTATTTGTTCCCGGTTCAGTCTCAGAAGCTTGTGCTTTTGTAAGAATTTGCCCCTTTCTTCCACGTTGTCCATTTTATTGGCATAGAGTTGCTTGTAGTAATCTCTCATGATCCTTTGTATTTCTGCAGTGTCAGTTGTTACTTCTCCTTTTTCATTTCTAATTCTATTCATTTGAGTCTTCTCCCTTTTTTTCTTGATGAGTCTGGCTAATGGTTAATCAATTTTGCTTATCTTCTCAAAGAACCAGCTTTTAGTTTAATTGATCTTTTCTATCATTTCCTTCATTTCTTTTTCATTTATTTCTGATCTGATCTTATGATTTCTTTCCTTCTGCTAACTTTGGGGGGTTTTTGGTTCTTTCTCTAATTGCTTTAGGTGTAAGGTTAGTTTGTTTATTTCAGGTACTTCTTGTTTGTTGAGGTAGGATTGTCGTGTTATAAACTTCCCTCTTAGAACTTCTTTTGCTGCCTCCCATTTGTTTGGGTCATTGTGTTTTCACTGTCATTTGTTTCTTGGTATTTTTTTATTTCCTCTTTGATTTCTTCAGTGATCTCTTGGTTATTTAGTAGTGTATTGTTTAGCCTCCATGTGTTTGTATTTTTCCAGATTTTTTCCTGTAATTAACATCTAGTCTCATAGCGCTGTGGTTGTACAAGATATTTGATATGATTTTAATTTTCTTAAATTTACCAAGGCTTGATTTGTGACCCCAGATATGATATATCCTGGAGAATGTTCCATGAGCACTTGAGAAGAAAGTGTATTCTGTTGTTTTCGGATTTTCCTATAAATATCAATTAAGTCCATCTTGTTTAATGTATCATTTAAAGCTTGTGTTTCCTTACTTATTTTCATTTTGGATGATCTGTGCATTAGTGAAAGTGGGGTATTAGAACCCCCTACTATGATTGTGTTACTGTCTATTTCCCCTTTTATGGCTGTTAGCATTTGCCTTATGTACTGAGGTGCTCCTATGTTGGGTGCATAAATATTTACAATTGTTATAACTTCTTCTTGGATTGGTCCCTTGATCATTATGTAGTGTCCTTCTTTGTCTCTTGTAATAGTCTTTATTTTAAAGTCTATTTTGTCTGAATATGAGAATTGCTACTCCAGCTTTCTTTTCATTTCCATTTGCATGGAATATCAGTTTTCCATCCCTTCACTTTCAGACTGTATGTGTCCCTAGGTCTGAAGTGGGTCTCTTGTAGACAGCATATATATGGGTCTTGTTTTTGTATCCATTCAGCCAGTCTATGCCTTTTGGTTGGAGCATTTAATCCACTTACATTTAAGGTAGTTATCGATATGTATGTTCCAATTACCATTTTCTTAATTGTTTTGGGTTTGTTATTGTCGGTCTTTTCCTTCTCTTGTGTTTCCTGCCTAGAGAAGTTTCTTTATTTGTTATAAAGCTGGTTTGGTGGTGCTGTATTCTCTTAGCTTTTGCTTGCCTGTAAAGGTTTTAATTTCTCTGTTGAATCTGAATGAGATCCTTGCTGGGTAGGGTAATCTTGGTTGTAGATTTTCCCCTTTCATCACTTTAAATATGTCCTGCCACTCCCTTCTGGCTTGCAGAGTTTCTGCTGAAAGATCAGCTGTTAACCATATGGAGATTCCCTTGTATGTTATTTGTTGTTTTTCCCTTGCTCCTTTTAAAATTTTTCTTTGTATTTAATGTTTGATAGTTTGATTAATATGTATCTTGGCATGTTTCTCCTTGGATTTATCCTGTATAGGACTCTCTGCGCTTCCTGGATTGATTATTTCCTTTCCCATATTAGGGAAGCTTTCAACTTCTATCTAATTTCTTCAGATATTTTCTCAGTCCTTTTCTTTTTCTCTTCTTCTTCTGGGACCCCTATAATTCGAATGTTGGTGCATTTAATGTTGTCCCAGTGGTCTCTGAGACTGTCCTCAATTCTTTTGATTCTTTTTTCTTTATTCTGCTCTGCGGTAGTTATTTCCACTATTTTATCTTCCAGGTCACTTATCCATTCTTCTGCCTCAGTTATTCTGCTATTGATTCCTTCTAGAGAATTTTTAATTTCATTTATTGTGTTGTTCATCACTGTTGGTTTGCTCTTTAGTTCTTCTCGTCATTGTAAAATGTTTCTTGTCTTTTCTCCATTCTAGTTCCAAGATTTTCAATCATCTTTACTATCATTACTCTGAATTATTTTTTCAGGTAGGCTGCCTATTTCCTCTTCATTTGTTTGATCTGGTTGGTTTTTACCTTGCTCCTTCATCTGCTGTGTGTTTCTCTGACTTCTCATTTTGCTTAACTTACTGTGTTTGGGGTCTCCTTTTCGCAGGCTGCAGGTTCATAGTTCCCGTTGTTTTTGGTGTCTGCCCCCAGTGGCTAAGGTTGGTTCAGTGGGCTGTGTAGGCCTCTGTCTGTGTTCTGGTGGATGAGGCTGGATCTTGTCTTTCTGGTGGGCAGGACCGCATCCGGTGGTGTGTTTTGGGGTGTCTGTGACCTTATTATGATTTTAGGCAGCCTCTCTGTTAATGGGTGGAGTTGTGTTCCTGTCCTGCTAATTGTTTGGCATAGGGTGTCCAGCACTGTAGACTGCTGGTCGTTGAGTGGAGCTGGGTCTTAGCGTTCAGATGGAGATCTCTGGGAGAGCTTTCACCATTTGATACTGCGTGGAGCCGGGAGGTCTCTGGTGGACCGATGTCCTGAGCTCAGCTCTCCCACCTCAGAGGCACAGTCCTGACACCTGGCCAGAGCACGAAGACCCTGTCAGCTACAGGGCTCAGAAAAAAAAGGGAGAAAAAAAGAAAGAAAGAAAGTAAAATAAAATAAAATCAGTTGTTAAAATAAAAAAATTATTAAAAATAAAAAATTAAAAAGTCATAAAAAAAAGAAAGAAGAGAGCAAACAAACCAAAAAAACAAATCCACCAATGATAACAAGTGGTAAAAACTATACTAAAAAAAAACGGACAGACAGAACCCTAGGACAAATGTTAAAAGCAAAGCTATATAGACAAAATCACATAAAGAAGCATACACATACACACTCACAAAAAGAGAAAAAAGAAAAAAATATATATCTCTATATATTTTTTAAAAAAGAGAGCAACCAAATCAATAAAGAAATCTAGCAATGATAATAAACTCTAGTTACTAAACTAAGATAAACATAAAACCAGAAACAAATTATATGCAGAAAGCAAACCCCAAGTCTAAAATTGCTCCCAAAGTCCACTGCCTCAATTTTCGGATGATTTGTTGTCTATTCATGTATTCCACAGATGCAGGGTACTTCAAGTTGATTGTGGAGATTTAATCCGCTGCTCCTGAGGCTGCTGGAGAGATTTCCCTTTCTCTTCTTTGTTCGCACAGCTCCCGGGTTCAGCTTTGGATCTGGCCCCGTCTCTGCGTGTAGGTCGCGTGAGGGTGTCTGTTCCCCGCCCAGACAGGATGGGGTTAAAGAAGCAGCTGATTCGGGAGCTCTGGCTCACTCAGGCCGGGTGGAGGGAGTGGTAAGGAATGCAGGGTGAGCCTACCGCGGCAGAGGCCAGCATGATGTTGCACCAGCCTGAGGCATGCCGTGTGTTCTCCCAGGGAAGTTGTCCCTGGAACATGGGACTCTGGCAGTGGTGGGCTGCACAGGCTCCCGGGAGGGGAGGCATGGATAGTGACCTGTGCCTGCACACAGGCTTCTTGGTGGCTGCAGCAGCAGCCTTAGCATTTCATGCCTGTCCCTGGTGTCTGTGCTGATAGCTGCAGTTCGATCCTGTCTCTGGAGCTCATTTAGGCGGTGCTCTGAATCCCCTCTCCTTGCATACCCTGCAACAATGGTCTCTTGCCTCTCAGGCAGGTCCAGACTTTTCCTGGACTCCCTCCCAGCGCACTAGCCCCCTTCAGGCTGTGTTTACACAGCCAGCCCCAGTCCTCTCCCTGGGATCGGACCTCCGAAGCCAGAGCCTCAGCTCCCAGCTCCCACCCGCCCCAGCGGGTGAACAGACAAGGCTCTCAGGCTGGTGAGTGCTGGTCGGCACTGATCCTCTGTGCAAGAGTCTCTCTGCTTTGCCCTCTGCACCCCTGTTGCTATGCTCTCCTCTGTGGCTCCAAAGCATCCCCCCTGCCACCCCGTCTCTGCCAGTGAAGGGGTTTCCTAGTGTGTGGAAACTTTTCCTCTTTCAGAGCTCTCTCCCAGAGGTGCGGGTCCTGTCCCTATTCTTTTGTCTCTGTTTTTTCTTTTCGCTACACAGGTATATGGGGAGTTTCTTGCCTTTTGGGAAGTCTGAGGTCTTCGGCCAGCGTTCAGTAGGTGTTCTGTAGTTGTTCCCTGTGTAGATGTATTTGTGGTGTATTTGTGGGGAGGAAGAAGTCTCCAGGTCTTACTCTTCCACCATCTTGAAGGTCTCTCTGACCTCTCAATTTTGATGCATTCACCAATTTGTCTATACCAGCACCAACAGCACACTATCTTAATCAATAGCTTTATAAGAATTCATTATATATAGTAGGTCCAGCCCCTCTTATTCTTCTAATTATTATTGGTTTTGGCTATTTTGACCCTTCCAGATAAATATTAGAATCAATATGTTAGTTAAATTTTCTGAAGTTACACTAAATTTATAGATCAATTTGGAAGGAATCAATACTGTTATGGTATTGTCTTCAAATCCATAAACATGAGATATCTCTCCATTTATATTTGGTCTTTTATCCCCTTGAATAAAATTTTTATAATTTGGAGTGGTGGGGGAGAGGAGATTTGTTACATTGATTGCCAGAAACATTAGTTTTTGTTGCTAACTATAACTGGTTTCATTGTTGCTTTTTTAAAAAAAAGAATTATTTATTTATTTATTTATTTATTGGCTGCATTGGGTCTTCGTTGCTGCGTGAGCTTTCTCTAGTTGCAGCAAGCGGGAGCTACTCTGTTGCAGTGCACGGGCTTCTCATTGCGGTGGCTTCTGTTGTTGTAGAGCATGGGCTCTAGGCGTGCGGGCTTCAGCAGTTGTGGCTGGCAGATTCTAGAGCACAGGCTCAGTAGTTGTGGCACATGGGATTAGTTGCTCTGCAGCATGTGGGATCTTCCCGGACCAGGGCACAAACCTGTGTCCCCTGCATTGGCAGGTGGATTCTTAACCACTGCACCAACAGGGAAGACCCCATTGTTGCTTTTTGAATTATGTTTTATAGTTGTTGCTTGAGTAACGAAATGTAACTGACTTTAATACATTAGTCTCATGTTGCAACTTCTGCTAACTATTATTTCTTATAAATTTTGTGTAGATACTTTTGGTTTCTTTAATGTAGAAATAGAAATAATTTTTACAAATAATGAGTTTTATTTCCCCCTTTTTAATCCTTATGTATTTCTTTTCTTTTTCTTGCATCATTGGACGTTCAATACAATGTTGAATAAAAGAGGTAGTAGTGGGCACAACTTCCTGATTTTAATGCAAGTGCAATATTTGAGGTTGTAACTGTTATAGTTTGGTTGATAGATACACTTTATCTTATCAGGTTAAGGGAGTTCTAGTTTACTATTGATTTTTAAAAATCATAAATGGAAAATAAATTTCATCAAATGTCTTTTCTGTATCTATTGAGATGACCATATGGTTTTTCATCTCTAGCCTGTTAATGTAGTGAGTGATATATCTTTTCACTTTTGTATGAACCTAATATTTTCAAGGTACAGTAGCTTAATTATACACTGTTGGATGCAGTTTGCTAAAATTTGTTTAGGACTTGCACAGCTATATTCATAAATGAGTTGAGTCTATGACTTTCCTTTTTCATTTCGTCTTTGGCTGGTTTTATTATCAAAGTTACATTAGCTTTATAAAATGAATTTGCAAGTTCTTCCTTTTCCATCTTCAGAAAGAGTTTATAGTAAAACATTAAACAGTTTTTTGAAATTTTGATAGAACTTGCCTGTAAAACCATCTGGGTCTGATATTTTCTTTGTGAGATAATTTTTAACTGCTACCTCAATTTTATTAATACTTATGATGCTATAATTATATTTGTAGTAATAAAGTTTTGTATTTCTTCTTGAGAAACTTTTGGTACATTATATCTTTCTAGGAATTTTTCTCCATCCTCTAAAATTTCAGACAATATGTCAGTAAAGATATAGATTTGAACAGTATCATTAGTCAACCTGACCAATCTGACATCTAATAATTATAGAACCATGCATTCTTTTTAAGTTCATATGGGACATTTACCAAATAGACCAGGTACCAGTTCATAAATCAGATCTCAGCAAACTTCAGAGTATTAAAATAATACAAAACATGCTCTCTGACAATAGAGAAATTAAACTAGAAATCAATAACAAGAAGATATTTAGAAAATTCCTAAATGTTTGGAAATTAAGCAGGAAATTTCTAAATAACTTATGAATAAAAGAAGAAATCATAACAAATTAGAAAATGTAGTAAACTAAATGATCTAATGAATGTTCTGATCCATTCATTAATCTTTCTATCTACAGCAGCAATACTACACTATCTTAATCAAAATAGCTTCATGAAAAGTCACTATATATAGTGGGCAAGCCCCTCATATTTTAAAATTATTATTGGATGTGGCTATTTTGATTCTTTCCATATAAATATTAGAATCAATATGTTAGAGTATAGTATCTTATATAGAAATAGAGAAATATGACATGTTGGAAACTTGCTTAGAGGAAATTAACACCTTGGAATGCATTTAGTAGAAAAGATGTTTGAAAAATCCTAATCTGATATCCATCTCAAGAAGTGAGAAAAAGAATGGCAGACTAAATGCAAAGAAAAGGTAGGAAATAAAGATAATGTCAGAAATCAATAAACTAGAAATACAGATTAACATGATTAATTTAGTAACCTAAAACTAAGCAAAGAAGATAAAAGAGAAAAAACCCATAAATTATCAATATCAGATATAAAAAAGGAATATCACTACAGATCCTACAGATATTTAAAAGATAATATGAGGATATTATGAATAATTTTATGCTAACAAATTTGTTAACTTTAATGAAATGGACAAATTCAAAGAAAACCATTTATTTAAAAAATCACACAAGAATAGAAAATATGAATAATCTTACATCTGGAAAATAAGTTAAATTCATACTTCAAAACCTTCATGCAAAAACAAAACAAAAAATAAAACTCCAGGCTCAGCTGGCTTCCATGGTGAATTCTTCCAAATATTTAGAGAAAAAAATAGGCATCTTACACAAACTCTACCAGAGAACAGAAAATGAGGGACCATTCTCAACTTGTTTTGTGATTTCAGAGTAACTATCATACCAAAAAGTGACAAGAACATTAAAAAAAAAGAATATTATAAAAGCTACTGTCTCATGAAGATAAACACAAAAATTTCAAAAAAAATAGCAATTCAACTCCAGAGACAATAAAATATATAATACATCACAATTACACAGTATTTATTATTATAGGAATTCAAAGTTAGTTTAACATTCCAAAGGCAAGCAATATAATTGGCTACATTAAGTGAAAGAGAAAACCATATCATCTCAATAGATTCATAAAAGCAGGTATGAAAATGTAACACTTATTTCTAATTTAAAAAAACCTCTCAACAAATTAGGAATAGAAGGAAAATTCCTTAAACTGATCAATGGTATTGACAAGTACAGCTAATATTACACTTTTTTAAAAAAAATTTATTTTTTATATAGTCATCCTAGTGAGTGTGAAGTGGTATCTCATTGTTGTTTTTGGTTTTGTTTTTGGGGCCACACTGCATGGTATGCGGGATGTTAGTTCCCCAACCACCAGGGAGTGAACCTGTGCCCCCTTCAGTGGAAGCGTGTAGTCTTAACCACTGGACCACAAGGGAAGTCCCAGATTACACTTATTTTTGAAATACTGAAAGTTTTCCCTGAAATTGGGGATCTGACATGGATCACTAGTTCTAATCAGTATTATATTGGAAGTCTTAGCCAGTGCAATAGGGAAGATAATTAACCAAAAATAAAAGGATTGGAGAACAAGAAATCACATAGCATTAACCACAGATGACATGATTATGTATGAGAAAATCTAAAAGAATATACAGATAATTATTAATAAATTTAGCAAAGTTTCCAGATATAAAGTTGACTTTTTATTATATTCTATTTTTATATACTTGCAGCAAATAATTACAAAATGAAATTTAGAAAAACACTCACAAATATATAGTCAATTGACTTGTTCTTGGTCAACTGACTTTTTGTAACAGTTAAATTGGGATATAATTCACATACCATATAATTCACCCACTTAAAGTCAAAAATCCATTTGATGGCCCTGGTCCGGGAAGATCCCACATGTCACGGCGCAACTAAGCCCGTGCACCACAACTACTAAGCTTGCACTCTAGAGCCCACAAGCCACAGCTACTGAGCCCATGTGCCACAACTACTGAAGCTGTGTGCCTAGAGCCCGTGCTCCACAACAAGAGAAGCCACTGCAATGAGAAGCCTGCACACCGCAATGAATAGTAGCCCCCGCTCGCTGCAACTAGAGAAAGCCCACATGCAGCAATGAAGACCCAACACAGCCAAAAATAAATAAATAAAATAAATAAATTTTTAAAAAATCCATTTGATTGTTTTTAATATATTCAGAGTTGTGCAAACCATCACCCTGATTAATTTTATAACACTGTCGTCAGCCCCCAAAATACCCACACCCTTTAGCAGTCATCCCCATTCTCCCTTACCCACCTCCAGCCCTAGGCAACCATTAGTCTATCAAAGATTTGCCTATTCTGGACATTTCATATAAATGGAATCATACAATATGTGATTTTTTGTGACTGTTTTCTTTTACTTAGCATAATGTTTTCAAGGTTTATCCATGTTGTAGTATGTATCAGTACTTCATTTTTTGTGGCCAAATAATATTACATTGTTTGGATATACTACACTTTGTTTATCCATTAATTAGTCGATGGGCACTAAGGTTGTTTCCACTTTTTGGCTAAAAAGAATAATGCTGTTATAAACTTAATGAACAAGTTTTTGTGTGGACATATGTTTTCATTTCTCTAGGATGTTCAATTGATTTGTGACAAAGATGCTAAGGCAACTCAATGGAGAAAGAATAGTCTTCACAACAAATGGTGCTAGAACAACTGGATATCTAAATACAAAAAAGTAAATTTCAATATATCACAGCCATATAAAATATTAACTCAAAATGGATCATAAATCTAAAGATAAAACCAAAACTATTAATTATTTGGAAGAAAACATAAAAGAAAAGCTTTATGACCTTGGATTAGGCAATGATTTCTTACATATGATGCCAAAAGCATGACCCATTGTTTTAGTCTCTTCAGGCTATTATAACAAACTACCACAGACTGGGTAGCTTATAAACAACAGAACTTTATTTTTGACAGTTCTAGAGGTGGGAAGTTTTGAGTTTAGGGTGCCAGCATGGTCAGGAAAGGAGCTTTTTCCAAGTTGCAGACTTCTCATTGTATCCTCACATGGTGGCAGAGACTAGGGAGCTCTGTGGGAGTCTCTTTCATAAGAGCATTAATCCTATTCATGAGGCTCCACCCTCATTTCCTAATCACCTCCCAAATGTCCTACTTCCTAATATCATTACATTGGGCTTCAGGATTTCGACATATGAATTTTGGGGAGATAAAAATATCCAGATCATAACACCCATAAAAGAAAAAATTATAAACTGGACTTCTTCAATTAAGAACATCTGCTCTTTGCAGAGGGCAAATGCCCTGCCCACTCAGGCCATGGGAGCCTGCTGAGCTCCCAGGCAGATCCCCTGCCCTCCAAAGCCCCCTCCAGGTCTGGTGTGTCCTTGGGCATAGGAAGGAGGCCGGGGGGATCAAGAGAGGCAGGCGGGAGGGGCCCTCTGGGGGGAGTGGGAGAGGAGCGGAGGGTGATGGTCCGGCTCACTTGGGTCCCAGGAGCCTGCTGAGCTCCCAGGACGATACCCCACCCTTCAAGGCCCCTCCAGGCTGCATGGGTCCTTGGGGGCATAGGAAGGAGGCCGGGGGATCAGGAGAGGCAGGCGGGAGGGGCCCTCCCAGACCCAAGACTGGAGGAGCAGGAGAGGACAGGAGTGCATTTGACCCGCCCACTCGAGCCCAGAAAGCCTGCTGGGCTCCCACATGAGGTGCCCTGCCCTCTGAGAAGAGGGGTGGGGGGCATGCCTGGGCCCCTTCTGTTCCTTGAGCCTAAGTTCCACCTCCCACAGCCCCCAGGGCCTTTTCTGCCACCCCACGTGGCTTGCAGGCGATAGCTCCTGTGGTGGGAGCTTGGAGTCTGAATGACTGGACTAACAGAGAACCTCAGATCCCAGGGAATATTCATCAGAGTGAGGTCTCACAGAGTTCCTCATCTCAGCACCAAGACCCAGCTCTACCCAACAGCCTACAAACTCCAGTGTGGGAAGCCTCAGGCCAAACTACAAGTAAAAGAGGAACACAATCCCACTCGTTAAAAAAAAAAAAAAATGAGACGGCAAAAAAAATACATCACAGATGAAGAAGCAAGGTAAAAACCTACAAGACCAAATAAATGAAGAGGAAATAGGCAATCTACCTAAAAAAGAATTCAGAGTAACGGTAGTAAAGCTGATCCAGAATCTCGGAAATAGAATGGAAGCACAGATTGAGACAATACAAGAAATATTTAACAAAGATCTAGAAGGACTAAAGAACAAACAACCAGAGATGAACAACACAATAACTGAAATGAAAAATACACTAGAAGGAATCAATAACAGAATAATACAGTCAGAAGAACGAATAAGTGAGAAGGAAGACAAAATGGTGGAAATAACTGCCAAGGAGCAAAATAAAGAAAAAAGAATGAAAAGAATGAAAAGAATTGAAAACAATCTCAGAGATCTCTGGGACAAAACTAAATGCACCAACATTCGAATTATAGGGGTCCCAGAAGAAGAAGAGAAAAAGAAAGGGTCTGAGAAAATATTTGAAGAGATTATAGTGGAAAACTTCCTTAACATGGGAAAGGAAATAGTCACCCAAGTCCAGGAAGCACAGAGAGTCCCATACAGCATAAACCCTAGGAAAAACACACCAAGACACATATTAATCAAACTAACAAAAATTAAATTCAAAGAAAAAATATTAAAAGCAGCAGGGAAAAACAAAAAATAACATACAAAGGACCCCTATAAGGTTATCAGCTGATTTTTCAGTGGAAACTCTGCAGGCCAGAAGGGAGTGGCAGGATATACTTAAAGTGATGAAAGAGAAAAACCTACAACCAAGATTACTCTACCCAGCAAGTATCTCATTCAGATTCGATGGAGAAGTCAAAAGCTTTTCAGACAAACAAAAGCTAACAGAATTCAGCACCACCAAACCAGCTTCACAACAAATGCTAAAGAAACTTCTCTAAGCAGCAAACACAAGAGAAGAAAAAGACACACAAAAACAAACCCAAAACAATTAAGAAAATGGTAATAGGAACATACATATCGATAATAACCTTGAATGTAAATGGATTAAATGCCCCAACCAAAAGACACAGACTGGCTGAATGGATACAAAAACAAGACATATATATATATGCTGTCTACAAAAGACCCACTTCAGACTAGGGACACATACAGACTGAAAGTGAAGGGATGGAAAAAGATATTCTATGCAAATGAAAATCAAAAGAAAGCTGGAGTAGGAATACTCATATCAGATAAAATAGACTTTAAAATAAAGACTGTTACAAGAGATAAGGAGGGACACTACATAATAATCAAAGGATCAATCCAAGAAGAAGATATAACAATTGCAAATATTTATGCACCCAACACAGGAGCTCTTCAATATATAAGGCAAATGCTAACAACCAAGAAAGGAGAAATCGACAGTAACACAATAATAGTAGGGGACTTTTAACACCCCACTTACACTAATGGACAGATCATCCATACAGAAAATAAATAAGGAAACACAAGCTTTAAATGACACAATAGACCAGATAGATCTAATTGATATTTATAGAACATTCCACCAAAAAGTGGCAGAATACAGTTTCTTCTCAAGTGCACACGGAACATTCTCCAAGATAGATCACATCTTGGATCACAAACCAAGCCTTGGGAAATTTAAGAAAATTGAAATCGTATCAAACATCTTTCCTGACCACAATGCTGTGAGATTGGAAATAAATTACAGGAAAAAAACTGTAAAAAACACAAATACATGGAGGCTAAACAGTGCACTACTAAATATCCAAGAGATCACTGGAGAAATCAAAGAAGTAAAAAAAAATACATAGAAACAAGTGACAACGAAAACACGATGACCCAAAACCGATGGGATGCAGGAAAAGCAGTTCTAAGAGGGAAGTTTATAGCAATTCAATCTCACCTCAAGAAACAAGAAAAATCTCAAATAAACAATCTAACCCTACACTTAAAACAACTAGAGAAAGAAGAAAAAAGAAAACCCAAAGTCAGTAGAAGGAAAGAAATCATAAATCAGAGGAGAAATAAATGAAATAGAAACGAAGAAAACAATAGCAAAGATCAATAAAACTAAAAGTTGGTTCTTTGAGAAGATAAACAAAATTGATAAACCCTTAGCCAGACTCATCGAGAAAAAATGAGACATGACACAAATCAATAAAATCAGAAATGAAAAAGGAGAGATCACAACTGACACTGCAGACATACAAAGGATTATAAGAGACTACTACAAACAACTATATGCCAATAAAATGGACAACCACAAAGAAATGGACAAATTCTTAGAAAGGCACAATTTTCCAAGACTGAACCAGGAAGAATTAGGAAATATAAACAGACCTATCACAAGTAACAAAATTTCTGTAATTAAAAATCTTCTAACAAACAAAAGTCCAGGACCAGATGGCTTCACAGGCGAATTCTATCAAACATTTAGAGGAGAGTTAACACCAATACTTCTCAAACTCTTCCAAAATATAGCAGATGGACAAACACTCCCAAATTCATTCTACGAAGCCACCATCACCCTGATACCAAAACCAGAAAAAGATATCACAAAAAAAGAAAATTATAGACCAATATCGCTGGTGAACATAGATGCAAAAATCCTGAACAGAATACTAGCAAACAGAGTCCAACAGCACATTAAAAGGATCATACACCATGATCAAGTGGGATTTATCCCAAGGATGCAAGGAATCTTCAATATATGCAAATCAATCAACGTGATACACCATGTTAACAAATTAAGGAATAAAAACTATATGATCATCTCAATAGATGCAGAAAAAGGTTTTGACAAATTCAACACCCATTTACGATAAAAACTCTCCAGAAAATGGGCATAGAGGGAAACTACCTCAACATAATAAAGGCCATACATGACAAACCAACAGCAAGCATCATACTCAATATTGAAAAACTGAAAGCACTGCCACTAGGATCAGGAACAACACAAGGATGTCCACTCTCGCCACTCTTATTCAACATAGTTTTGGAAGTCCTAGCCACAGCAATCAGAGAAGAAAAAGAAATAAAAGGAATACAAACTGGAAAAGGAGTAAAGCTGTCACTGTTTGCAGATGACATGATACTATACATAGAGAATCCAAAAGATGCTACAAAAAAACTACTAGAGCTAATCAATGAATTTGGTAAAGTAGTAGGATACAAAATTAATGCACAGAAATCTCTTTCATTCCTATACACTAATGATGAAAAATCTGAAAGAGAGAGAAATCAAGGAAACATTCCCATTTACCACTGCAACAAAAAGAATAATATACCTAGGAATAAACCTGCCTAAGGAGGTGAAAGACTTGTACTCAGAAAACTATAAAACACTGATGAAAGAAATCAAAGATCTTCTGACTTTTGCTCGAGTTTTCACCTGTGTTTACCAGTCTACTCTTGGTACGTTCCAACTGTTCATGTTGCTCCCCCAGCTCTTCTATGATTTCTGAGCCAATCTGGTCAGTCTCTGCAGCAATCCGATGAGAACGCTCAATACTCTGAGTGGCCCGGTTCAGGCTGTCAGTGCCTTGCAGAAGCAATGCCCTTGGAGACTGTAGCCGATTCATGTGCTCATTCGCTACAGGGTATGTATCATATTTCATGTCTCCTCGACCCCCAGGAGTGGCTGTCAAAGGTGTGCTTCTCACTTCCTGATGGAGTTTGGCAAGGTCCTTCCAGTAGGTTCGAAGCTTAGACATCATAGGGTTACGAAAAGATAGGGGGGCATAACGTAGTTCCTCTTCCATCTCTGCCAGCGTTTCATTTGCTTCCTGGTGCTTTTCATCAAAATCTCTGATCAACTTCTTCTTCTCTTCTGTCCCAGCCATCCCCAGGAGCCGCTCCGGCACCCCTCGTAGGTCTTCATGGAGTCCGCGGAAGATCTCATGCAGTTTTTCGAAATGCTCTGAGGAGGCGGCTGAGTTGGCCATGGCGCAGGCAGCTCTTGAGCAGCGGCAGCCGAGATTCCAGGCACGGGGCCCGTTCCTACTCCGCCATCAGCCGCCCAGCCGTGCAGGCATCCCGGCGACTGCCGCCACCGCCGCTCAGAACAAAACATCTTACAATTCATATGGAAACACAAAAGACCCCGACTAGCCAAAGCAATTTTGAGAAAGAAAAACGGAGTTGGAGGAATCAGGCTCCCTGACTTCAAACTATACCACAAAGCTACAGTAATCAAGACAGTGTGGTACTGGCACAAAAACAGAAATATAGATCAATGGAACAGGATAGAAAGCCCAGAGATAAACCCACGCACATATGGGCATCTAATTTACGACAAAGGAGGCAAGAACAAACAACGGAGAAAAGACAGCCACTTCAACAAGTGGTGCTGGGAAAACTGGACAGCTACATGTAAAAGAATGAAATTAGAACACTCCCTAACACCATACACAAAAATAAACTCAAAATGGATTAAAGACTTAAACCTAAGACCAGACACTATAAAACTTTTAGAGGAAAACATAGGAAAAACACTCTTTGACATAAACCACAGCAAGATCTTTTTTGACCTGCCTCCTAGAGTAACAGAAATAAAAACAAAAATAGACAAATGGGACTTAATTAAACTTAAAAGCTTCTGCACAGCAAAGGAAACCATAAACAAGACAAAAAGACAAGCCTCAGAATGGGAGAAAATATTTGCACATGAAACAACAGACAAAGGATTAATCTCCAAAATATACAAACAGCTCATGGAGCTCAATATCAAAAAAAGAAACAATCCAGTTAAAAAATGGGCAGAAGACCTAAATAGACATTTCACCAAGGAATACACACAGATGGCCAAGAGGCACATGAAAAGATGCTCATCAGCACTAATTATTAGAGAAATGCAATTCAAAAGTACGATGAGGTATCACCTCATGCTGGTCAGAATGGCCTTTATGAAAAAAGCTAGAAACAATAAAAGCTGGAAAGGGTGTGGTGAAAAGGGCACCCTCCTACACTGTTGGTGAGAATGTAAACTGATATAGCCACTATGGAAAACAGTATGGAGGTTCCTCAAAAAACTAAAAATAGAACTACCATATGACCCAGCAATCCCACTACTGGGCATATACCCTGAGAAAATCATAATTCAAAAAGAAACATGCACCAAAATGTTCACTGCAGCACTATTTACAATAGTCAGGACATGGAACCTACCTAAATGTCCATCAACAGACGAATGGATAAAGAAGATGTGGCACATATAATCTCCCCCCCCCCAAAAAAAGGTACTGATGAACCTAGCTGCAGGGCAGGAATAAAGACGTAGGCATAGAGAATGGACTTGATGACATGGGGTGGGAGGGTGAAGCTAGGGCGAAGTGAGAGTAGCATCGGCATATATACACTACTGGATATAAAATAGTTGGCTGGTGGGAAGCAGCAACATGGCATAGGGAGATCAGCTCGGTGCTTTGCGATGACCTAGAGGGGTGGGATAGGGAGGGTGGGAGGGAGGCACAAGAGGGAGGGTATATGGGGACACGTGTATGCATACGGCTGATTCGCTTTGTTGTGCACCAGAGACTAACATGGTATTGTGAAGCAATTATACTCCAAAAAGATCTATTAAAAGAAATATATATATATATATATATTTGATTTACAGTTTTGTGTTGATTTCTGCTGTACAGCAAAGTGATTCAGTTTTACATATATACCCATTCTTTTTAAAAATATTCTTTTCTATTATGGTTTATCAAAGGATATTGAATATAGTTCTCTGTTCTATACCATAGGACCTTGTCATGAAAATTTTTGATAAGTATGTCGGCTAAAAAGTTATTCACCCCCCCCCCAAAAAAAAGAATGTCTGCTCTTCAAAAAATATTGTTAAGAAAATGAAAGGACAAGCCATAGACTTGGAGAAAATACTTGCATATCATATATCTAATAAAGAACTTATATAAGGAATTCATAAAGAATTCTCAAAACTCAATAATAATGAAATAAATTACCTAATTAAAAATGGGAAAAAGACTTGAACTAACACTTAAGGAAAATATATGGATGGAAATTCTACTGTATGTATATTATACCTTAATTTTTTAAACAATAAAAACACCAGTTACATGTCATTATAAAACCTGATACATCTAATAATAAATGTAAATGATGTGCTGGTAGATATTTAACAACCAGCTCTTAGAGGTAGGTGGGTATGGAAAAGTCCTGATTTGTAGCATTTGCCAATTTCTGTGATATAAATACTACCACTGTGACCCCTTTCAATCTACCGGTGTGACTCACGGAGTGTGCTGCTGGGTAAAGATGTACCTGATCATCTCTTACGAGCTAGTATGAGCTGGCTCCAATATACCACTGAAATCTAATGACAGATATTTAAGACTTGTACAGAAATATACAAAACATTATTGAGAGAAGTATATATTGATACATGTTCTCAGATTAGAAGGCTCTCTGTTATAAATGGCAATGCTCTCCTGGATTCTTAATTTGGTTATAATACCAATCAAATTCTCAGCAATATTTCTAGTTGATTAACAAGTTTATTTCTTTCTTGTACAAATCCTTTTTATGAAGATTAACTAGCTTATATGGAAAGGCTAAGAGCCAAGAACACAAAGACCAAAGGAGAACAAAGTTGGGGGATTTACACTAACAGACACCAATAGATATTTAAAATCTACAATAATTAAGGCAGGGTGATATTGTCACAAGGATAGACAAGTAGACGAATAGAGAAGACTAGAGATTTCAGAAACAGACCCACATAGACACAAGCATCTGACTTACAACAATGTGCAATTGTAATAAATGAAGAAAGGATGATCTTCAATAAACGATGCTAATTACAGTGGATATTCATGTAGGGAAAAAAAATGAACCTTCATCCCTAGCTCTCACCATAAACAAAAATCAATTCCAAATAAATCTTAGATCCAAATGTGAAACAGGAAAAGCAGACAGAGGATATGAACAAGCAACTGACAAAAACCACAATATCAAATGGTTCCACACATAGGAAAAGATCTTCATTCTCATGCAAATAAAAAATGAAAAAATATATCGATACATTTTTTATATATCAGATTTACAAAGATCAAAGATAATTCCTTTCATTAGTTGGAATGTGAATCTGTATCCTCAGATGCTGCAGAATTTAAGTGGATTCAGCATCTTCAGGCAGCAATTTGGCAAATAATTATCAAAAATACAAATATACATACTCCCTGACCCAGCAATGCTATTTCAAAGAATTCATCCTGCAGACTCATACACATGCAAAAAAACCAGAAGCAGTATTAATGCCCATCAACAAGGGACTCATTAATAAACTATGGTTCCTTCACCTATGAAATACAAGGTAGTTACAAAGAATAAGGAAGCTCATTTGAAATAACTGCAAATATATATTATGAAAAAATAATACAAGGAATAAAACAGTATGTATTGTATAGTATAGTATCACTGGGGAAAAACAGTGTGTAGGAGAGTGTGTTTGGCATATTTGAGGAACAGCAAGGAGTATGGTATGGATGGAGCAGGTTGGGAAGATTATGAAGGGCTGGATCATGCAAAGCAAGACAGGCCAAATCCGAAAGGATTTTGGACAGAGTGGATATTGAGGGTGAGGGAAAGAGAAAAGGCATCAGTGCATGTTTGTATATGATTATCCTGTCCAACTCTACCTTTATATGGTAGGTGTGGATGAGACACATAACTTTGAAATTTTAGTTTAGATATTCAAGGTCTTTGAAGAGCTATCAACAGGCTAAATGAAGAGGAAGGAGATTATATATTAAGTGTGATGTAAGTATGCTGTAAAATAAAACAAATATCTGAGGTGTGACTTTAAAACAATGAGATAATTTACAGGAAAAAGTCTCATGACAATGTAAGCCAATTACCATATTAAATATTCCTTTTTGGTAAGGAAACTTTTAAAAATACAGAAACATTTTCTTATTAATAGAATGAAAAATGGAATCGAATTAATCTGTGGAATATTCATAAATATATAATCATTAGTTTGTATTTCATCTAAAGTTAAGAAAGTTTTCCTATCCAAAACCTATTGCTACCATCAATCTATACATATATTTATGGTAATCAATATTTACATACAAAACTATTTAGATAAGCTAAACCCAGACGTCTATCAACTGATAAATGGATCAACAAATGTGGTATACCCATACAACAAAATATTATTCAGCAATAAAAAATGCAGAACCGGGCTTCCCTGGTGGCGCAGTGGTTCAGAGTCCGCCTGCCGATGCAGGGGATGCGGGTTCGTGCCCCGGTCCGGGAGGATCCCACATGCCGCGGAGCAGCTAGGCCCGTGAGCCATGGCCGCTGAGCCTGCGCGTCCGGAGCCTGTGATCCGCAACGGGAGAGGCCACAGCAGTGAGAGGCCCTCGTAACGCAAAAAAAAAAAAAAAAATGCAGAACCAATACATGTTAAAACATGGATGAACCTTGAAAACGCAATGTTAAATGAAAGAAGCCAGTCACAAAGGACCACATATTGTATGATTCCATTTATATGAAATGTCCAGAATAGGAAATCTATAGAGACAGAAAGTGAATTAGTGGTTGCCTAGGACTGGGGAGTGTAAGGGGATTAGGGGGTGATGGCTAAGAGGTACAAATGTTCTTTTGGGGGCTAATGAAATGTTCCAAAATTGTGGTGATGAGTGCACAGCCCTGAATACACTAAAAGCCACTGAATTATACACCTTTAAGTGGGTGAATTGTATGGTATATGAATTATATCTCAATAAAGCTGTTAAAAAACTATTTAGAAAAACTTCATTTTCTGTAAAAAACGTCAAAGTTGAAAACACAGACTGAAAATATCTGGAGAGCCGAGATTGTCTTACTCAGGTTTCCATTTCTTAAAAACTTGTAACAGAAGCTTACACAGTAGGCACTCAATAAATATTTATATGAATTTAATAGAAAATAACTGAAAAGTATTAGAATATACAGGATAATCAAGAACAAATATTTTGAGCTTGATTCATTATTCATAACTATATTTTATCTAAGCAATAAATATTATTTTTGCTCTAAAAGAATCCAAAAGTCCGTTGGAATGCATGCCAAATCTCTTTAGCACCAAATTTCTACCTTCTTAAATATGTTTTGCTTAGACTAAACTTAGTTTCAATTCCTGGAGCACTATGTAAATGTTTAAAAAGCAGGAAACAGGTCAGAAGCAAATCAGATGGGAATTAGCATTTTACTATGGATAATAAAAATGTATAGCTTATGAGGAGAGAACTAAAAAATATGTATCGCTTCGCCTTTTTAAATACTAAATCTTATATTCAGTAAAGGGATTTTAGGGACTTTTCCATTCAATGTGGTGTTTTAAGTCACTGGAAGCTGGCCATTTAGCTACCGAATTAAGATATGTTGAAAGGGAATCTTCAAAAACTTATAGATGGAGAATAATCATTTTAATATACTGGAAATACTGTGGGTGTGTATTTCTAATTTTAATTGTAAACTCTGTAAAAATAAAATCTATACTTCATGTCTCCAGCAAAAATTAAACCTCACAAGATGACTAACTCTGAGTATGTTGAAGCCTTTATAGAGAAAAAGACATACCACCTAGGAAACCGTCTCTTGGCAACTGAAATTAAAAGGAAATATTATTTCTTCTTAAACTATTATGTCTCTTTCTAACAGTAGAATTTGAAGAATGACAGAGAAAACATTTGAATGAGCACCTGAGAATGACTTCCAAAAACACAGCAAAAGGGAGTGTATACAGAAAGGGACAAATAGAGTTGAGGAAACAAAAACAAAAGATTAACTCATAAAACGAATTTTAAGAATGTTTCAGCAAGAGTAGAGATAGAAGTTACAATGAGATGATTACACATAACAGACCACAAAACACTACCATGCAGACTCTCAGATTGTTCTGCTGTTAACAACACCCTTAAGGAAGAGGGTTAAAAGGAATAATGCAGGTCCTGCAACTTCAGAGCCTTGGAAGAAACAAGTAAATCGTTTGGCAGGCTGTTTATTTATACTGAATCCAAAAGCACTCCATAAATGGTTAAATGATGCCTCTAGAAGAACAATGTCATCATGATTAGGGCACTGTGTGTGTATATATATATAAAATATACATACACATATATTTCATATGTTCATGTATATACGTGAAAAGACTTCAATAGAAAGATAAGTAACTGATAAAAAGAAGAAATACTAATGGTTAATAGACACGGGGAAAAGTTAGGTCTTCTCAGTAATTAAAGAAATAATGCTAACTAAAAGGAGATAAACTTTTTAGCTTTTATAACTTGCAAAGGTTAAAAAATATATACACTCAGAGTTGGAAACATTAAGAAACACTAAAAAAATATACATACCCTTTAATGAAACAATTCAATTTCTAGGAATTTATCCTAAGGAAACTATCAGGATTGTTCATATGTATTTATCTACATAAAGGTTCATTACAGCATTATTTATATAACAAAAATTTGGAAACAATCTAAATCCCTAACTCTAGGGTACTGTAAATAAATTATGTTACAGCTATACTATGCAAAATATGGAGCCATTTGAAAGCATGTTATAGAAAAATACATAATCATGAGAAAATATGTTCACATATTTTAAGAAAAAAAAAAGCAGATGGGAAGTGTAATCCCCATTAAGGAAAACAAATCCTCATGCAGTTATAGTATTTGTTTTCTAAGGACCTGTCTCATCCTTTAATCATCTCTGAGTCAGCTATTTTGAAAATGGGTGGCTACTCTTTCTGCTGAATATTGTCTGTGCCATGCTCAGGTCTATCTCCACCATTCTCAGCTCTTCTTTTTTTTTTTTTTTTTTTTTAATTTAGCCACTGTCTCTTTTTTTTTAATTATTATTTTATCTTTATTTATTTATTTTGGCTGCATTGGGTCTTTGTTGCTGTGTGTGGGCTTTCTCTGGTTGTGGTGGGGGGGGCTACTCTTTGTTTTGGTGTGCAGGCTTCTCATTTCAGTGGCTTCTCTTGTTGCAGAGCACAGGCCCTAGAGCGTGCAGGCTTCAGTAGTTGCTGTGCGTGGGCTCAGCAGTTGTGGCTCGTGGGCTCTAGAGCGCAGGCTCAGTAGCTGTGGTACATGGGCTTAGTTGCTCCATGGCATGTGGTATCTTCCTGGACCAGGGGTCAAACCCGTGTCCCCTGCATTGGCAGGCGGATTCGTAACCACTGTGCCACCAGGGAAGTCCCTCTAAGCTCTTCTTTACATTGCAGAGAATGGAAATGTGGAAACTACAGTACTACAACTCTTACAATCCCTTCTTAGTTTAGATTTTGCCCACGGAAGGCACTCATGACATTTGGAGGCAAGAGTGAAGATGAAACCTTTACTGCCTTCTAACAGAGTGGACAGATATATGAGCAGATATGTGAGCACCTATGAGGCTCGCAGTACATGCCAAAAGGAACAGAACTGCAACAATTCACAGACAGTAGCCAACATTTTGAAGGTACTTTCAAGAAGTATGTGCCTGGACCTTTGGAGTGGGAAGACTGTAAGAATATGTGGTCCCATGTGAATGCTTACCAAGGGGCATTTACTGCAGAGGAAGCTCTCAAAAATCAGATGGACAAGATGACTGACTCATTTTGTGAACGTCAGTCAGCCTCCTACTCCAGCCACTCCTGCTCAGTAGGCCCATAGACTAAAACAGCAAATGACATATGAAGCATCTATATTAGTATCAGACAAAATAGACTTTGGGGCAAAAAGCAATACTCAGGAGAAAGAGGTTCACTACATAAAATAAAAAGCTCAGTTCATCAGGAAGATGTAACAAGTCCACATTTGTGTGCACCTAACAACTTAGCTCAGCGTCCATAAACAAAGCTTAAGGGAAAATTGGCAAACCCACTCTCATGTTTTAAAACATCTCGCAGAATTTTAAAGTATCTATCAGATATCAGTATCTGGTAGATCAAGCAGTCCAGAAATCAGTTACAGTTTGAAAGATATGAACAATACATTTAATAAGCTTGAGCTAACAAACATATTTAGCACACTGCATCAAAAATCAGTAAATAAAAAGTGCTTTTCAAACCTACATGGAATATGTATAAAAATTAAACACGTAGTAGGACATAAAACAAGTTTCAACAAAGTTCACACCAGGTATTCTATAAACCTGAACTGCCCAATATTGCAGCCACTAGCCACATGTGGCTGTTCAAATTAATTAAAATTAAATAAAATTAAGTGTTTGGTCCTCATTCTCACTGGCCATACTTCAAATACCCAAAAGACACATGGCTAGAGGCTAACATATTGGACAGTACAGATACAGAACATGTCTATCAGCATAGAAAATGGTGCTACTGTACAACATATTCTCTGACTAGAATAAAATTAAGTATGAAATCAATATCAACAAAAATATAATCTAGAAATCCATACTTTCTGTATATTCACAGATTAAGAAATAAATCATTGTGGACATTTAAAATACTTCAAACTGATTGAGATTGAATCTACTGCATATCAACACATATAGGATACAGCAAAATTGATATTTAGAGAAAACCTATAGCCCTAAATGCATGTATTAGAAAAAGAAGGCAAGCTCAAAATAAATGAGCTCAGTATCCAACTTTTTTTTTTAAGTTAAAAAGAGAATATACAATGAAACCAAAGAAAGTACAAGAAGGAAATGATAGAGCTGCACAGAAATTAGGTAAATATAAAAGAGAAAAAGGAGAGATTAACAATAAAAGATATAATAAGGAAGATACAGATAAAATTAAGCAGAGAAAATAATAGAAAATTAAGAACAATCTCATGCCAAGTTGACAAAATGGACCAATTCCAAGAAAAATATAAACTACTACTAAATCTGACTCAAGAAGAAATAGAAAGCTTTAATTGTTCTATAACCAATACAGAATTAGAATCAATAGTTCAAAATCTTACTAAAAGAAGACAGGAGGTCCAGATGGTTTAATAGACTAGTTTTCCCACACTGGATCATTCTAATCTCATATAAACACTTCTAGAGAATCAAAAAGAAAAGAAAAAAAAATTCCCCCCCACTCATTTTATAAAGTTAATATAACCTTGATACCAAAGTCAGAAAAGGAAAGTAAAAAAAAAAGAAAATTAGTTGTAAACATGCTTGGAAATATCTTTAAAAGATTAGCAAACCCAGCAATGTATTTAAAAAGGTAATACAGTATGTCTAGCCTGGGTTTATTCCAGGAATGCAAGATCACTTCAACAAAGAAGATCTTTTAATATAATTAAACATATTAAAAAATTAAAGAATAAAAGCCATATGATTATTTCAATAATTACAGAAAAAGCAGTCATTATAATTCAATATGCAGTGATGATTTTTTAAAAAGTATTACTTAGAAATAAAGGAGAACATTCTTAATCTGATTAAGACAGGAAAAAGACATAAAAGACAAAGATTAAAAGGAATGAACAAAGCAATAACTACTGCAGATGATAGGTTTCTTTATGTAGAAAACCCTAAAAAATCAAAAGGCAATTTAGCTGAATTAATAAGACAGTTTAATAAGGTTCCTAGATATACAATAAATATGTAAAAGCCGATTGCATTTTATATACTATTAATAGCCAACTGTATACATATATATATATATATATATATATATATATATATATATATACAGTTGATACTTGAACAACACAGGTTTGAATTGCACAGGTCCACTTACACGTGGATTTTTTTTCAATAAATACACAGTTGTCCCTCCATACTGGCAGGTTCTACATCAGTGGATTCAACCAACTGTGAATCATACACTATGTTTACAATTCGTGGTTGGCTGACTCTGCCTAAGCAGAACCCACAAATACGAAGGGCAGACTATAGGACTTGAGCATCTGTGGGTTTTGGCATCTGCAGAAGGTCCTGGAACCAATCCCCCACAGATACTGAGGGATGACTGTAATAGGGGAAAAAATCATAACAACAGAAAATGTAAGGAACATAAGAACAAAACTAACAAATGATAAGCAGGCCATTCAAGGAGAGTTTTTAAACTACTGCAAGACATCAAGAAACAAAAGCTAAATAAATGAAGGAATACACCATGTACATGGATAGGAATATTTAATATAGTAAAAATCTTGATTCTATCAAACTAATCTACAAATTGGATGCAATTTTAATTAAAAAAATCCCAACTGGGCTTTCCAAAGAACTTGAAAGCCAAAAGCCAAGAATAAAGAACAAAAAAAGCTATAAGGCATATAGAAAATAAATAGCAAAATGACAGAAGTAAATCCCTCCTTATCAGTAAGTTACATTAATGTAAAGGGATTAAGCTCTCCAATCAAAAGACAGAGACTGGTATAATGAATAAAAGAAATATGATCCAGCTACATGTTGTCTACAAGAGATTCACTTTGGATCCAAAGACACAAATAGGTTGAAAGTGAAAGGATGGAAAACGATATTCCAATTCTAATGGTAAGCAAAGGAGAGCAGGAGTGGTTATATTAATATGCGGACAAAATAGACTTTAACTCAAAAAGTTGAAACAGAGAGGAACATTATAAATAAAGGTTCAATGCATCAAGAAGATATAACAATTATAAATATTTATACATTTAATAACAGGCCATCAAAATATGTGAAGTGTTAAGTTGGAGACTTCAGTACCCCACACTCATAATGAATAGAACAATCAAACAGAAGATAGGCAAGGAAATAGAGAATCTGAACAACACAGAAAATCAACTAGGTCTAACAGACTAGAACATTCTACCCAACAACAGAATACACATTCTTCTCAAGTATATATAGGACATTCTCCAGGGTAGATCATATGCTAGACCATAAGACCACATGCTAGACCACAAATTAAGTCTCAGTGGATTTTTAAAAGATAGATATCATATAAAAAATATCTTCTCTAACCCACAGTGGAATGAAGTTAGAGATGAGTATAACAGAAGTAAAACTGGAAAATTCACAAATCTGTGGAAATTAAGCAGCACACTCATAAACATCCAATGAATCAAAGAAATAAACAAGAAATTAGGAAATGAAATGCAAATAAAAACTACAATGAGATACCACCTCACACCTATCAGGATGGCTACTATTCAAAAAAACAGAAAAGAACAAGTGCTGGTGAGGATGTAGAGGAATTATAACCCTTGTGCACTATTAATGGGAAAGTAAAATGGTACAGCCACTGTGGAATACAGTGTGACAGTTCCCCAAAGAATTAAAACTATAACCACTATATGATTCAGCAGTTCTACTTCTAGGTATATACCCAAAGAATTGAAAGCAGATCTCAAAGAGATGTATTTGAACACCCATGTTCATAATAGCATTATTTACAGATGCCAAAATGTGGAAGCAACATAAGTGTTTATTGACGGATGGATAAGCAAAATGTAGTACATACAGTCAATGAAATGTTACTCAGTTTTAAAAAGGAAGAAAATTCTGACATATGCTACAACATGGATGAAACTTAAGGATGCTATGCTAAGTGAAATAAGCCAGTCATAAAAAGACAAATAGGGCTTCCCTGGTGGCGCAGTGGTCGAGAGTCCTCCTGCCGATGCAGGGGACATGGGTTCGTGCCCCAGTCCGGGAAGATCCCACATGCCGCAGAGTGGCTGGGCCCGTGAGCCATGGCCGCTGAGCCTGCGCGTGCGGAGCCTGTGCTCCGCAACGGGAGAGGCCACAACAGGGAGAGGCCCGTGTACCGCAAAAAAATAAAAATAAATAAAAATAAAAAGACAGATACTTGATTCCACTTACATGAGATACTTAGAGTAGTCAATATAACAGAGGCAGAAAGCAGAATGATGGCTGCCAGGGGCTGGGGAAGGAGAGAATGGGGAGTTAGTGTTTAATGGGTACAGATGCTTTGCAAGATGAAAAGAATTCTGGAGATGGATGGCAGTGGTGGTTGTACAACAACATGATGTACTTAGCACTACTGAGCTGCACACTTAAAAATGGTTAAGACGGTAAATTTTATGTTATATGTGTTTTACCACAATTTAAAAAAAATGAAAAAAAAGAGACATGCAAAATTTTAAAACCAAATATTATAGGAGAAAATTTTATAACTTTGAGGTAGAGGAAGATTTCTTAAAATACAAAGAGCACAAACCATAAAGGAAAATATTAAATTAACTATTTGTAAATATAAAATTTCTGTTTACTAAAATATACCATCAAGAGAGCAAAGTCACATCACAAAGTAGCAAAGGACAAATAACCTGACAAAAGATCAGCAAAGGGCAAATAGGCAGAGTAGGAAATAGTAATGGTTAATAAATATATGAAAATATACTCACACCTCATTGGTAATCAGTAAAACACAGATTTAAACCATAGTGAGATATCATTTTACATCTATTATAATACCAAGTGTGGGTATTATAAGTAAACAAAATACTTTGTGGAAAAATGTATACGCTAGATTCCATTTATTTTAGGTTCTTAAAA